>PVKA01001945.1:46960-134887 GCA_004027165.1 Ctenomys sociabilis | reverse complement strand
GGGGGAGGTGGAGGGGAGATTTTCAAAAATATATTGATAAGGAAGATCAAGGATTTATTTCAAAATAACATGTTGTAGGAGTTTCCCTCTTTCAGCTTGGCACCAGAACCTCTTTATGAAAAAATCCCAAGAGAATCAACCTATTGATTTGAAAAGATAAGTGAATTTACATGTCTAATTTATTACTCAAAGAAAATTGAAAGACTGAAGACACTGATATACTTTCATTTAGATTATGTCTTCTTCTGTTATTTTAAAATTTAGAATATTTTTATTCATTTATTTACTCAAAGCTTCCATATTAATAAAGTTTGCTGCACGTGCCTGGATGCCAGGAATGTTGAAAGGTTTTATTGATTTTATGATAGTTGCAGTGTTCTGGAGTAAGATAATTTTAATGGAATCTTTTTAGAATCACATTGCAATATTCTCCAAGCTTGTCTTTATTGTAAGATTTTGAAAATTTGATGAAGTACATTCATATGCTTCAAAAAGCAAAAATGTAAAGGTATATAGTAAAGAGCTTTGGAGTTCACTCCCTGTCTAATCTTCCCCACCCTCCTTTCCCTGTAGGAAGGCACTAATGTTCTCCCGAGGTTTCTTGAGTCCTCCCTCCATGCAATGGGAGTGAACCCAAGCCATGCAAGTGTGCAGATGGCAGCAGCAGCCTACACCCAGGTGTCTTCAGTTTTGGCCCTGGGAGCTCTTTTACACCAGTGTGTGCAAATCTTCCTCATGCATTTTTTCTTGCAACTTCTGAGTAATGTATCTCATGGCAACCATAATTCATTCAGCCAGCTTCTTTTGAGCAACACTAATGATTGACCCAAACCTGAACACAACATAGTCTCCATATCCATGAGTTCTAGAGCCATGGATTCTATGATATGAAAAGAAGAGAATCTGGGAGAACACATTGCTCATAAAAGTACAGAAGGGCCAGGTACCAACCAGGGACCTGTGGTTGTACACAACCAGACTGCATTAGGCTGTTGGGTTTGAATTCTATTAGCTGTGTGACCTTGGCCAGTTACTAAGCCTCTCTGAAGTTCAGTTCTCTGAAGACAAAACAGGTATAATAATGTATTGATTTCCTAGTGTCACTGTGGGAGATGAATGTCACAATGTAGTTGAGTTCTTGGAATGGTGCCTGGCTCATATTAAGTCATTAGTAGGATTCTTACAACATGTAGAGGAGGTCATGAGTTTCAGAAAGAGGAAAAGGGCTGTTAGTGTCATATCCTGAGAAACGACAACTGAAAAATGTACCAAGAAGGCACATTGATTTTAACAAGTGATTTTTCTTGTTTCCATTATTGAGGTCAGTTCTTGAAGAGCATAGAGCGCAGGGTGGATGGCTGAGGCTAGTGGAATAAAGAGGAGAGGATTTGTTGGTGATTGCACTGTTGCAAGCTGCTTTCTTCTCTGTCATAAAGCAATATGAACAAGAGTCTAGACAATTAATCACCATTTAAAAAGTAGATAGCTCAGTGGAATAAGTGCTTGTGTGGCAAGTGCAAGGTCCTGAGTTGGATCCCTGACATAACCAATAAAATAAAATTAAATAAAACAGATAAGAACCTAGGTGGTTGGCCAATAGACTATTGCAGAAGAGATTTTCTTTTTCAGAGGGGAGGATTGATAGCCAGCTGAATGTTAAGGGTTCCTGCCCTTTGTTTTCCTGGGTTGTGTAGCCTTCAGAGCCTGGCACACACACATACATTTTTGTCAGCTATAAATGTCAGATAGCTCAACCGCTGCTAAAGTATTCAGTGAGCTATCTGGAGAAAAAGCTGTATTTTTAAAAAAATATATTTGGGGCTTACTGGGTAATAAACATACTTTTAAGCAAAATCTGTCCTTTTACTGAGCACTGTACTGTATAGTTGACCCCAAAATGTGTGCAGAAACTTAGAAGGGTGGGGGAGGGGAAATTATTCCTAATAGGGAAGCCTCAGGTGTTTTCAGCTGTCTGATAAGCTATATTGATTGATATGACAAGTGGTGTCAGAATGTTACTTGCAGCTCTCAGCCTTCACACAATGGTAGGGGACCACAGCTTGGAGACCATGGGACAGTGGGAGGTAGAAAGGTGGCAAGAAAAGTCCAGATCTTGTTTCCCTCTATTATTATTTCACTTCGAAGTAATCACTCTCTCTGGTCTCTTGCCCCTGCGTGCGCTGTGCAAAGGGTTCTCAGGCTTCTTCCGCGCTGCCCACCCCCTATTTAAATGTCTTTGTTTCTTCAGACATACTTCGTGGCAGTTTTCAGAGTCACTCTGGGGCTGACAGAAGCTCAGTGAAGCCTGACTGAGCCATGCCCAGCAATTTCTGTTCCATTTCCCTCAAGGTTTCTTGCTCTTTCTTTAGTATATTCTAGTCATAGTCCACTAAAGCTTTTGAGAAAACTCTGGGCTTGTCCCAGGCCCCTTTCAGCATGCTTACCCTCCTGAAGCAATGATGGCTCCCACTGGTAGCTTGAATACTTCTGCATCGTTCTGACCAGTTTCTTGCAAAGAGCTTGGAGTGGGATTTGCCATTTCACCCATTGGTGAAAACCACTTGTTATGCATTGACAGAAATCTGCATTTGGAGGACAGTTTCCAGTTGTTCAGCTTTTCTCTTTTTGGCGGAAATGATGCAAATAGGAACCGGGCTTAGCTCTTGGGAAATTCAGGAAGTGTCTCCCAGAAGGGGAGGAGGAGTACCTTTGTCAAAATGCCTATGCTGCTGGTCCTCATAGAAATGCTTTTTCCCCTTTGTTCCTGCCAGACTCTGAAGAATAAAACTCAAGCACAAAGCAAAGGAGGCACTGGCAAATGAATGCTGCAGTGTTTTCTAATCTATGTGGATCAAAACCACGCAAGTTTTGATTCTGTAAAGAGTCTTCCTTAGCATGCTGGATTAATCACGTGGATTAATGAAACAGTCGCCTTGCTCGCTGGTGCCTCCTAGCCTTTGTGCCGGCCCCTCCTCCTCTTTTGAATTCTATGAAACTCTATGGGAACAAAGGCAGTGGTATTTTCTGAGTAACGTGGCAGTGGGTCCATTGGCCCACCCCTCTGGAAGGTGGGCTTCTGAATTCCCAGTATGTGGAATACTTGTTTGTCCCTAGATGGTAACCTTCCACCCTGGGGAGATTCAGGATGTCTTTGGGAGGCTTATAGTTTGAATAGTTTTGCTTTGAGTGAAAAATAGAACATAGTGGTTCTTCACATGCAAACAAGAGCAAGGACTGAAGGAAACCCCATCTGTCCCGGTGAAGATATCAGATAAGGCCTGGCTAGGTGGGTGCATCTTTGTCTCAACTGGGTTTAGCCTGTTTAACTTTCATAAACACATACCTCTCTGTTCTCTGAGATAAGACCAGTTGGTTTATGTCTAATTAAACAGCAACAATAACTAACATTCACTGACCATGACTATGTGCCAAGCCTCCTTTACATCCTTATAAAAATCCTCTGGGACATTCATATTAGCTCCATTGCTGGGCAAAGTGACTGCAGTCCGGGATGTCCCACATCTTAGCAGATTTCAAGCTACTGTTGAGCAGTGGAGTTGAGACAACTTACACCTTGTGTTCTCCAAAGCCGTGACTGTCACCATTACCATTACTCTTTCTCATGTAGAACCTGCTTGTTTAAATCTGGCCGAGTTATTCCATGAAACTAGTGCTTCCAGCCTAGGTTTTAATGTCTCTTGATGCAGCTCCTTCAGAGGTAAGTAAGGCAAGGTGAAAGATGATTTTCTATTTTGGTTCAGAGTTGTTATTATTCATACATTATTCCAAATCTCCTGGGAAAAAATTACAGGGAAAGAAATGGGTGCAGAACAAAAAAAGTAGCGAAAAGCAGGAGAAAGAGCAAAGTCTTAAAATATACCAAAATATACACAAGTGTATCTGTTTTAGTGCCATTGTGATAGTAGAATACACTGCCCTCTCTCACCCTCCCTACAGACTGAGATTTTTGCCCTTGGCCTTTTTTATGTTGTTCAGGGTGATGGATGAAGAAAGAGCAAGAAAAATTGAAGGACCAAACTAAATGCCAAGAATAAGAGAAGAAAATTTATAATGTCAATAAGAATTAAGAGGAACGATAGAAGGTGTGGTGTTGGCCAGGTGTGGAAAGAGACATTAGGATGCTAGGAGACTGGGGTAGAAGGTGATGGGGGCTGGAAGTGGGGGCAACCACTGTATGGATGGAGGGTGGATGATGGGGGATAGGAGAAAGGGGATTGGGGAAGGAAATACAGTGGGGGATAGAGGACTTTGTGGCTCCTCATGCATCTTAGCTTTGAAAGTGTTTCCCCCATAGACTGAAACTGAGACTTAAATTCCTCTTTCAGAATTTTTGGATGTCAGCCAGAGTGGATTTGATGGAGACCCCTAAGCACATCTGGGCAAAGATGCACAACAGCTGAGCCTCCTGTCCCAGGGATTTTACATCCTAACATCTCCAGGATGTGTGCGTGCTATGTGTCTCCATCTTTGTTCAATTTCAGCTGTATTGCTAAGACATGTGGAAATGCCAGTTGCTTCTCATCTGTTATGTGATGTATTGATTCACCTTGTATTAAAAATACTATCTGCTGAAGGTCTACGTTGTGAAAATCAGTAGGGAACAAGATGTGGTCCCTGCCAGGGGAGAACATACAGGAGGAAGGAGAAAACAAATCATTAGAGTATGGGGAACGCAAGTGTACATTGTACAAAGCACTCTGAGGGAAGTAGAGCTGGGACAGCTGCCTGCAAAAGTGACAGCTAAGCTAGGTCTGAGAAAAGGAAGGATCCTACTCAAACAGTACAAAGATAATAAACTAAAAAAAGAGAAGAGAATTCTTAAGGATGTGTGGACACTATAAAAAATGCTGGCATTGTGCTGTTGGATTTCCAGGAGGAGAGAGAGGCTGAGGTAGGCTGTGAAGAAAGAGTGGCTGCAAACTTTTTAAATTTGGTGAAAGGTATAAAGCATACACTGAAGATGGTCCAAATAAGATATGCCTAAGAGGCTGCTCAAGGACACAATATAATTAGGCTTCTGAAAACTAATAATAAAAATTAAGATATTCTGATGCTCTTGAGTTTTTAGCATGCATAGGTTAAGTCAGGATTTCATATTTCAGGGATAGGAAAAGTAATAGCTGGAAAATTGCTCTGCGAAAACTGGTTGGATGAGTTAGGACCAGGGAGAAATATCTGGCTTCTTTTCGATAGGGATCTGCAGGGAATAATTCAACAGGAGCCCAAAATACAAGCAAGTGGATGGACAGAAGAATCATGGGCAGGATTAGTCGCCTTTCCTCTAGATGTTATTATCGGCACCTGGGAAGAGCCAGCTGTCTGCCTGACCCAAATTTGGCAACAGAAGAAGGTGGCCGTTACCTTATCCGCCATGAGAGGAGATGGAAGCAGGATTGAACTTAAGCTCCTTTGCTGTCTTTTCCCATGACCCTCATTACCCCAGCCCTCCTACAGCTCCCAGCAAGGGCACTGGGAGGCTGCACCCCAGAGGACCAGTCCTGCAAGGCCCAGAGGGAGAGCTGCTCTGGAGAGGCAGTGGATGCAGACAACAGCCAGCACTGTTCAGGGGTAAGAACCTTGGCTCCGAGGGAGGAAGTCTGTTTTTGACGCCTATCAGTTGTGTGACTGGACACAAGTCACCTCAACTCTTTGGCCTCAAGTGTTACATAAAGGGATGGGCCAGAGGTGACAGACAGTCTCTGCTATTTCAACTCTCTGCAGTGACCCATTGAGCTATTCTGAGTCAGTGATCTGGGTCTGAGCTATTCCACAGCTGTAAATCTTAGGTACTTCCAAAGTGTAGTAAATAGCTTCTCATCAGCTCTCATTTCATTGACTTTGTTCATTTCTTCCAAACTAATCAATGCTCTCTACCTTTGTGACACCCAGAGCATTTAGGGGCTGTGGCTCTCTGGTCTCTGTAGTGGTGTTAATTGAATACAATGCTCCAATACCTTGCTGTCTACTCCACAGTCCTTCCTACCACTTGCATCTACTGTGGTTGTACGAAACTTAAATATTATGTGAGGCTAAAAGAGATATTTGAACGTGAAGTCAAATACTTCAGAAATATTGTTGAAATTAGATTTGAGTTAGATCCAGGAGAGCTGGAGGAACATAGAAGTCTATTGCTAGCATCTAGAAAGAATTTGTGCTCATATTTTTCTGGAGGTATTCCAGTCTTCTTTAGAAGATGGAGATCAGAGATTATATCACACAGTTGTAGATCTGTAATATGAATGCAATTTATGCAGCAAAGTAAATCGAAACTACACCAGCCGGGCCATACTCAAGGAAGAAGCTGTGGTTCTGCATTAGAAGTTTAGGAGGCTGGTGCTATGGCACCCACAGTTGTAAGCTCACCAGTAAGGGATGCTGAGGCAGGAAGAGTGCAGGTTCAAGTGCCACCTGGGCAACTAAGGAGACCCTGTTTGAAAATAAAAAAATTAAAGTTTGGCTCAGAAAACATGCATACATGTTTTAAATCAAGATATTTAAAGTAAATATGCAAAATGTTTCTATTTTGCTTAATTCTTTAATTTTGCACCTAGATTATTCTTTTTGATTAATTAACCATTTATTGGCCATAATCAAATTGCATATGAGGCTTACACTACTCTTGAGTCTTAATATGTTTCTTTTCTACAAGACATAATTACTAACTATAAATGTTGCTTATAATGTAAGTTGTTAGTACTCTAGTCTGGGCTACTACATCATGGTAAACCTAGTGCCTTACTTCCTAAGAGTGTGAACCAATGCTTGAATGCAATTCAAGAAATGTATTTTTTTTTTTTTTTTTTGGTGGGACCAGGGATTGAACTCTGGCCCTTGTGCTTGCCAAGCAAGCACTTATTCTACTTATTCATTGCCCCAGCCCCTTACTCAAGAAATGTAGAGTGGCCCCTAACTATGACTTCCTCATACTGAAGATCATGTACAAAATGGAATAATATTCCCTACTGACTGCCACTTGGGTATTGAAGTTCTGTATCTTCCACTGTAGCCTTATACTTTTAAAATAAGTTATTTTGAGTCATCCTTAAGTTTTTCATCATGCATAAGGAGGGAAGACCTCTGCTTGGTAGTTTGTCTTGGAGAGAAGGTATAGATTATTGCTTCATACTGCCATTTGCCATTTTAAATATTAAATATACCTGTTTGTCTTTCATAAATCCTCATAGACAATAAGACCTCCATGTCCTGTCTCTCTACACTTGCATTCATGACTGTCTTTGATGGAGGATTACGGGAGACAAGGACAGGGAGAGTGGAGGGAGTGGATGTGGTTAGGTGCAGGCTAGCAATTGGTACTACTGAGAAACACAAATTCTGCAAAACCACATGCACAAGTGAGGAAAGGAGGTTGGCACTAATCACTCAGAACACACACAACTTAGAAATATTACAAAAAAAGGGCAATTCACACAACAGTACTGACACTGTACTGAAAAAAGACATGAACAAAGGCATGCTGAGTTTCTGCTAAGGAGTGAGTTAAGTACATGTAGTCCTTTTTTATCTTAAGGTCCTAAATGAAAGGAAATATATGAAAGACTCAGGCTAGTAAGTTTTTGAGGCTCTGGGCAAATGCATAAAGTTTTGAGGACTTTGAATAATTAGTTTTGGAGGAAACAGCTCTGGGTCCAAGTGAATAGAGAAGAATATGGTGGCAAATGGTTATGCGGCACCATTTTATTTCTCTGTAATTTGCTATGATTTGCTGTAGTAGGACAGGTTGCATTCAGCTGCTCTCTCATTCAAACATTAAGGAGCAGGAAAAATTTACCTCATGAAAAATGTGATTTTCAAACCATTCCATTATACTGACATCATCTCTTATGTACCAATGATACCAATGATAAATGAGCTTGACCGCAATGCATAACGCGGCAGTATTCAAAAAATTCAAATGATATTGAAATGTTTGCTATGGCCCATCTGTTCTCAAATGATGCTTTTCAAGGAGAAATTAATCCATTATCCTGCAAAGCAGAACACCATTAGTACATTATTTAGCCAATGTACATATTTGAGAATTGTTCCATTAAAAGGGGGGCCTATACCCTACACCTGGTGGCCTGCAATTTCTTCCAATATTGGAAAAATTGGATAGAAACAATAATAATAATGCAAGATAATATTTACTGAACATTAGGACACTAATTCTGCTCAGCTCTTTGTGTGTGTCTCAAATGTGTCTCTGTAAATTTTAGTAAAGTTAAGATATCTGAGCTTGTCTCAGATCCAACTCTTACCCAAACATTATGTTACTACTGTCAGCATCTGATATGATAAGCCACCTTGTCAGTCCTCTGGGACATTCTCATAGGGGCGAGACCAACATGTGCGTGTCCGAGCTCATGTGATCCTACTTCATGCATGGCAAGCCTTGCCTTTCTTGAGGCCAGTGGGGTGTTTCTTTTCTCCTCAGTGACACTATTCCTCCCTGCACCACTGCTCCTCATTACAGGCCCAGAATGATTGAACGATGATCTTAGCTGGTACCTAAAACTTTCCCAAAATATTCTGCAATCTGTAGGATTGGAAAATTTATGAAAAATTGCGTTTTGATTTTTCCTTTTTATAAGGCAAGGAACTGAATGAACTATGTCTCCTCTCTTCTAAGTTATTGCTTAACTTCTCAGTCCTTGTTTATGTAATTTACAGCCAGGAGTTTTTTGAGGAAAAAAATTAAAGGCATGCTTTTACTTTGTATTGTCATTGATTTCTTTTATATCTTAAGAAACCCTTTTTCTACTGTCTTCTTGTGTGAATGAAGACCTAATGTGAAATGAAGTTGTTCAGTGTTTGCCGTCGAAACTTGATTTTCTTGGGCATTTGAAACTTCATGGAGAGCCAGGGAGATAGCTCAGTGGCATAAGCGCCTGCCTGGAAAGCACAAGGTCCTGAGATCCATCGATCTCCAGCTTCATTTTTCACCAACGTAGCTCTTTTTAACTTTTCTACTTGAACAGTTTCATAGCTTTTCTTATTTAAATAAAAGAAAAAAATGCTGCAGACTGTGAGGTGTTTAAATTTGAACCAAGAGAGCTCTCTGCCCTTGCATGCTCACCAACAGCCATTCTTCCCATGAAGCCAGCAATCCAAACAAGATGGTGAAGGTCATAGTGAACAGATCTGGCCATATTGAATGCCTGGACACCAGGGCAGCTTTTAACGTTGGCAAGGTGGATGTTGTGGCCATCAGTGACCCCTTCATGGACCTCAACTACATGGTCTACATGTTCCAGTATGATTCTACCCATGGAAGTTCCACGGCATTGTCAAGGCTGAGAGCAGGAAGCTTGTCATCAACAGAAAGGCCATCACCATCTTCCAGGAGCGAAATCCCGCCAACTTTTCAAGTGGGGTGATGCTGGTGCTGTGTACATGGTGGAGTCCACTGGTGTCTTCACCACTATGGAGAAGCCTGGAGTGCACCTGAAGGGTGGTGCCAAAGGGTCATCATCTCCGCCCCTTCTGCTGATGCCCCCATGTTTGCGATGGGTGTGAATCATGAGAAGTATGACAACTCCCTCAAGATTGTCAGCAATGCTTTCTGTACCACCAATTGCTTAGCCCCAGTGGCCAAGGTCATCCATGACAACTTCTGCATCATGAAGCGACTCAGGACCACAGTCCACACCATCACTGACACCCAGAACACTGTGGATGGCCCCTCTGGGAAGCTGAGGCGTGATGGACACAGGGCTGCCCAGAACATCATCTCTGCATCCACTTGTGCTACCAAGGCTGTGGGCAAGGTCATCCCGGAGCTGAACGGGAAGAAGGCATGGCTTTCTGTGTGCCCACTCCCAACCTGTTAGTGATGGATCTGACCTGCCTCCTGGAGAAAGCGGCTAAATACGACGACATCAAGAGGGTGGTGAAGCAGGCATCAGATGGCTCCTTTAAAGCCATCCTGGGTTACACCGAGGACCAGGTTGTGTCTTGTGACTTTAACAGTGACACCCATTCTTCCACCTTTGATCCTGGGACTGGCATTGCCCTGAATGACTACTTTTTCAAACTCATTTCCTGGTATGTCAATGAATTCAACTACAATAACAGGGTGGTGGACCTCGTGGCCCACATGACCTCCAAGGAGTAAGTGCCCCCCCCCCCCCACAGTCCAGCAAGACCACAGGGATGGAGAGGCCATGCGTTAAGGGTCACTGCCATACTCAGCCCCAATGCTGAGAATCTTCCATCCCAGACCCCCTAGAAGGGGAGGGGCCTTGGGAGCCCTGGCTTTCTGCCATTGCACACCTTGCACACCATTAATAAAGCCACTATACCCCCAAAATAAATAAATAAATAAATAAATAAATAAATAAATAAATAAATAAATAAATAAATAAAATTGAACCAGGAGGACTTTTTCTGCTATTTTCTTAAATTACATCTTTACTTTTTACTTAGGTCTTGTTTTCTGTTCTTAATCCACGAACTACTAAAGTCTTTAGGTTTTTGTCTGTTGTTGGTCTTCAATCTCCCTCCAGATTTACTGTTATTTCATGGCTTTTCCTTCCTTACTCTGTTTTGTTCACTGAGGCCAGACTTCTCCAGGTTACCAGGTGTGTCAGGATTCTGTCAAGTATAAATACCAGCAGGTTCCACAGCTAGGTTAGACCCCACCTTGAATGGTTCTTATCACATTTGCAAGACAGCTTCCCCTCCAGAGAGCAAGCCTTCTCCAAAGCCCTAGGCCACTCCTCCTGGGGTCCTTTTGACTTTAGCAAGTCACATGTCCTCCTTCAAGCCAATCACTCTAGTGGACCGAGTTACCATCAGTAACTGGGACAAGGGCTACTTTCCTGAGGTCTGCAATCATGCAGCAAAGGCTGCTTCAGTGTGCAGAAAACCTGGTTTCTACTTGCCCCTTCCACGCCTGCTTGTTCACCTTGCATCAATTTGATTTTGTTCCTGTGTCGGTGTTGGTCATTCCCCATCCTCATCCATTTAGCCCGTGGACATTTAATTTCCTCACAATTGTTCCTTATCTCACACCGCTCTGCCTTGGCTCTGCTTGCTGCTCCTGGGCTGCTCACTTGATCTTAATCATCTGAATCTTATCTTGTCCTTTTGCAGTGTTCTGCTCCCACTCAGTAAGGCTGCTTTTTCTTTCTTGCTTCATAGCACTAAGGAGTCTGAACTGTTTTCTGAAATTCCCCAAATGGTTAGTTGCAGGAGATTTTTCTGAGCCTTTAGTATGAAGTGTTCTCTCTCTTTACTGTATATAACCATATGTCACATGAATAATAGATTGTATAAACTCATAGTTTTTATCACAGGGAGGGGGGAGCAGCAGGCTCTCTGGCCTCAGGGTTTTCTAGGAGACATGGTTGCTCAGGGCTGGGCCTAGCCCAGGATTCCTAAGTAGGTGGGTCCTCCTTCTGCTGCCTTCTTCTGGAACTCACAGCTTGACAGAGGGTTACCATTCCTGTAAGCGCGTTGCCACAAGGCTTTTCCAGGACCTACCATTGTAGGGGTCACACCTGTCACTTCTGGGGTACCTTGTACCACTGCCACCCTCTCTTTTCTAGGCAGGAGGCCCAGTTCAAGGGCAAGGGGCAGAGAGGTGCACAGCCTACCTTGAAAATGAGTGTGCTTAGTGACAGCATGGCTGTTGTTTTCTGTTTTCCTTTTGACCCTGGGCCTCAGAGGCCCAAGGGGAGAGGCCAACTGGGAGGTGCAAAGCCTCTCCCTGCTGTGTTTCAGTCAGCTGAGGCTCCTCAATGAATGGCCCATGTGTGGCTTGGAGCCTGGACACTTGTGGCCCTTCCTGCTACCATGCTTTGGGAGCTGTCATGTGCAACTCGTGGTAAGACTTCATTCCCATGATTCTCCGGTAATTGTGCTGGGAGGTGGGGCGTTGAGAGGGAGTTGGGTCAGATTAGCTCATGAGGATGGAGTCTTCAGATTGCATTGGTCACTTAATAAAAAAGGGAAGGCCCCAAGTTAGTTGAGCTATGCAGTTGGGCACTACCCCTTGGCTTTGGCAGAGTCCAGCCAGCAGCAAAGCCCCTCCAGATACACACTCTCAACCCTGGTCCTCCTGCTTGCACAGCCTGAGTGTTATACACCTTTAGCTTTTATGAATTAGTCAGATTTTCATATTATTATAGCAATGAAAAGCAGGCTATAATGCCTACTTATTTTCCATATAGGTAGCACTGAGTGTCTCTCTTCCTGAGAAAAGAGGAGGACATTCAGTGCTACCTATATGGAGAACAAAAAATGAACTCTTAGACTTCATTTTAGCAAGAAAGGTGAGGTGTGAAGCTGGGCACACTGGCTATGCATTCGCCCAGTTATGTGAACAGTGCGCTTTCCTGGGGCATGGTTGGGCTTATGGAATTTTCTCCATGTCTGCACTTCCCATCATCTGCTCTCTTAACAAAGGCCAGCTCTGGGAGGGGAGCTAGTCCATACCTCTTATCACTTACTAAATAGCTTCTTTCTTAACAATGAGATGCTGTTCCCTTCCTTCACCATTCCCACTTAGAATAAGATGACACAAATATGCATGGGAATGCTTACTTTATGTGCTTTGAAACGTGTCTTTCCTTATAAGTCACTGATGATCCAGCCTTTCCTTTAATCTGAAGTTCTGCTGAGGGAATACCTACCCTCCTAAGAGAGTCTGGCACAAGACACTGTCACAAGAGAACACATGATACAGACAGAAAACCTTCTGAGAACCTCTGCCCAGGAGAGCTAAACCACTGGAAACAGATGCTTTATAGGAGAATGTGACATGAAGTCACATGAAGGCTTACACAGAGAGTAAAATTCTTTCTCTGATAAATACTTGTGGCCCACCATACACACTCTAGCATGGCACAGAGATGATTTAGAAAAAAACATTCTCTGTCACAGGTTAAAGCGCATGATGGGACCATTCTGCAATGTATGACTATATCACGACATCACGTAATACACCCAGACTACCTACAATTTTTATGTATCCATTTACAGAACGCAAAGTGCTAGTGTTCTTGTGTTTGTTCATTCATACAACACAGGTATGTAACCTAGCATATTAATGTGATATTCACAGTCATAACATTATTTATCTATTTTATTTGTGTATTTAGTACAGGGACATTATTTATTTAAAGATTCAGTCTTTGGTCAATTGTAATATAATATTTAATAGCATATAATTAAGAAATACAATCACAGTTTAAAAAGAAGAGGACTGTTATCTGCTTCTTCTGTCTGAGAACAGGAAAGCATGTTTTCTAATATTTAAAGTTGGAAGCTTCACAGTCTCAGAGCATCCCACAGAGATTTTTAATATCATGCAAAATTCAGTAGAGAAAGAATGACCAATAGAGTGAGAAGTTATTTGATTTTCCTAGCTGGACAAAATGCATTCTTTCCAGGACTCATCTAAAGACTCTTCATATGCAGAGCTCGTCTTTGCAGAGTTCAGCAAGATCTGGAGAAGCACTGCCGCTCTGGGGCGCACTGGGCAGGAGCACCAGCGAGAGTGGCCTGCTGCAGCGCCAGGACTGCGCAGCTCCGCGCCCACACAGCCTGGGAATCTTGGGATGGGCTCGTTCTTCCTGCACAAGTGGTGACATTAAAACTGTCGCCCAGTTCTCGATGGTCTCACTACACAGCTCAGACCCATCGTGATCCTCCTGTCTCAGCCTCCCCGGTGCTGGGATTGCAGGTGTGTGCAACCATGCCCAGTGTCCAGCAAAGTGTGCTCTGGGTCAGCACAGCATGCATCACTGGAGATGAAACTCAGGTTCTCGCACTTGCCAGACAGGAGCTTAGGCTGGTAATCTAGCTCCCAAGCTCGGCGCTTCATTTATTTTTGTCAGTAAAAAGGAGCCAGTCAAAAGAAATCATTTCATGTAAAATCATTTCCATATTGCAATTAGAGGAGGATCTTAAATTTCTCCATCATCTTTTGGGAAGACATTCTGAAGAATCATTTGTGGGGTTCTTGTGGGATTCTTGTTTATAGAAGAGATTTGTTTTCACTGTGATCAGTAGAATTTTTATTTTGTTTCAGTAGTAGCAAATATTGATATTTTGAAAGTGGGATATCACGTTTACATTTATAAACATTTAAAATTCTAGCTACACATTCTCTTTTTATTTAATAAATAGCGAGACACCTCTGGAGAGTCTGCTGGGCTGTCTGGATGAAGAGTATGAACCATAAAGGACACCTGGATGCAGAGAGTTCTCAGGCAGCACCTCCACTCTGGTTACTTCTGTCCTGACATCAGGGAGTACAGCAGAGTCCATGGGGTGACAGCCCGTGAGGTTCCTGTCAACACTGTCCCTCAGAAGTGGGCGCAGTCTTTCTAACCTCACCAAGTCCAGTTACTTCTGCATTTGTACTTTTCTTTCTGGAGTGTTCAGAGGGGGCTTGTTTATTTCTAAAGATGTGAGAAATGCCCAGCTAATCTTTTAGCCTAAGTTTTCCTTTCTGTTGTTGCATGCCAGTTACACAGAACAGTGAGTTTTATTTTAGAGATTGTGCCAGGCACATAGCATACTTTGATCACTTCCTCCTCCCACCCTTACTCATGGGTTTTCTTTGGAAACTTAAAAGAGCTGGTGAGTTCCCTAATTTCCACCCTCTCTGATTAACTGTGCTTAAGGTTCTTCCCTAGTCTGCATTATAGGATGACAGAACTTCGTCAGGGCAGATCTGAGAAGCAGATGAGGACCTGTGTGTAAAACAGCTAGGATGGTAAGAGGTAAAAATGCCCCATCCCCAGGCTCTACTCAGTTCCCTCTACAGTTCCTCTTTCCTGCCCCTGCATGCCTCTCCTCCCTAAGAAGTCACTGCTCTGCCTTCCATGCCTGTAGGTTGGTTTCCATTCTTGAGAATTTTATTAAAATCCAAAGTAATTATTTGGAGTTTCATCCACGTAAACCTTGTTGCATCCACCGACAGTCCGCTGTGTATGACAGCACCGCAGGCAGATGCTTCCTCATGTCCATCCAGTCGCCTCTGCTGGGACACCTGGGCTGTGACAAAGCTTGCGCAAACATTTGTGTTGCAAGTCTTTGTAGAGATGCGTGTGTTCATTTCTCCCCTACCTAGGTGGGAATAGTCAGCTTGTGTGGTGGTTTAATCTTTAAAAATTTGTTTAACTTTATAAAACCCTCTCGAAATGTTTCCCATTGTGTCTGTATGGGCTAAGTTCCCAGTAGCAGCATAGATGTGCAGTGGTTTGAGTTTGCATGTTGATGGCTAAAGACATTGAGAATCTTTTTGAAAAACAATTTCATTGAGAAACAAATAGCAATGAGACAGTTTCAAAACTGATTAGCAGGACAGTTTCAATAATTAATGCATTGCATATTGTTGTCTTCATAGTGGTTATATGTAGTACAAGATGCAGACATGATGTCCTGTCCACAAACACTATTAGAACAACTCTTTCTATTCATTGAATTAAGAGAAAGTAGCTGTATATCTATCCTAACTATTTTGAATGTACAGATACAAAATGGTCCTTCATTTGTATCCCCTTTTTTGTTTAGTTTAGACATTGAGAATCTTTTCACATGCTCACTTGCTATACATATATTGTCTTTAGGATTTTATTAAATGTTTCTTTAAATCTTTACCTTTTATGTAGTTATTTGTTCTCTTATTGCTGAGTTTTGATAGTTCATTAGCATCCTTTATAGGCACTGTACAGTCTACAAACATTTTCTTTTTTATACTGACGGCACATGAGGTGGAGCTTTGTGGTGTGCAGCTGAACAAAGTGTTTCATGGATAGATTCATGTAATTGTCCCTATGCTCAGGTGCTGAGGAATCCAGAGAAAGGCCTACAAAGCGTGGTACCCATCTCCTGCCAGGCTTGCTCCCCAGTCCCCACCTGGCACTGATGGATCCACTGCTGGTCACTGTAGCTTCATCATTTTGAGAACTCCAACCAAATAAAACCCCACATTCTGCTCCCTTTGATACCATCTTTTCCCTCCTGCACAATGACTGTAAGATGTCACAATGTCTTCCCCATGTCTCTATTTGCTCCTTTGCATTGCTGGGTGGCATTTCATTGAATCAGCTTGGCTGCTCCTGTGGCTCAGGACGTCTGCACTGTCACCTCTTTTGCGTCATCTCTTATTTTTGTTTTTGCCGTTACCATTAATTTTGGCTCTAATTTGGAATTTTTTCCTTTTTCTACTTACTGTCCTTGCTACTTACTACTTTCTCTAGTTTTGGAAGTTTGGTAGTGTTTCCTAGTGGCTAGAAACTCCTTACCCCATTTTCGTCCTGTACAACTCCTCAACACTAGGTTCTGGAGGTTCAGCCAGGGTTCTCCATCCTTGCCACAGCTATAAACTCTTCCAAGGTGACAAGCAGCACAACCTTAGGGACTACTTCCTCCTTGCCCCGGTCTTTCTGGGTTCACTGTCCTTTCAGACTGACATGCTAAGTGTATTTCTAGGAGCTTCTAAAAGTCTTTCCTGAGGCCAGCGAGATAGCCCAGTGGATCAAAGTGCCTGCTGAGACAAGCTTAGGCAAGCTCAGGACCTCCATTCCATCTCCCTCACTAAGCCCTGCCCTCAGGACAGGCTCCCCCAGGGCAGAATCTCTGTGTTTTGACTCATGCATGCAATCCCAGCACTGGGGAGGCTGAAAGCAGGAGGATCACCATGAGTTGGAGCTGCATAGTGAGACCATGCAACAACCGAATACATAAAAATAAAATAAAAGTCTCTTCTGCTTTCTAAGGAACAACGTTAGATGCATTTTGTTATATTCTTGTAGCTTCCTTTTTTAAAATTACAAGTGCTTTTCTAACTCTCTCTCTCAAGGTTCTAAAATATCATGACCTTGTAAGAGTATGCGATGGAACATATTGAAAGATACATTCAAGTGTGTAGTGAGATTTACCCAATAATGCATATTCTTTACTATGCTTTAGAGACCTCAAATATAAATGTTTATGTCTTAAATTGTTTTTATCATGACAATTAAAATATCTATTCGTAGTTAAAATTAAGTCAAATGATGAAACACAATTACCTATGTTCACAGGAATGCTATTCTAGTTTTTAAAACAAAAAGTGCTTTTCCCTATATCTTTTCTGACAGGAGAGCAGAGCTAACTTATGCTTAGAGACAGGGCACCTGTGCCTCACAGGGATGGATCGAGCTGGTGATTGGTGGGGTACTGAAGCCACCAGAGGGGCTCCCCCTCTCTCCAGATCTCTGTGCCACCCGAGCAATTCCTCCTTCAATTCTTTTCTACAAAAATGCGCCTCCCAGGATGGTGAACCGGGCACCTGCAGAAGCCCTGGAGCGCTTCTCTTGGTAGACGAAAGCCAGGGCGACTCAGGTGCTAGAAGCAGCTGGGAGAGTTCCTGGGCTTGGAAGGAGCGAGGTTGCCAGGCCAAGGGTGCCTTGGAGAGCCCAAGAGGGCGTGTGTGGGTCTTCAGCAGCAAGCTAGGAGTGTGGCCCACGTTTTGGTCCCTTTGGCAACCAAGAGATGCTCTAGGAGGAAAGAGTGCCTTCAGGCACACCAAGCCTTGTGCGAGGGCCTTCTCTGCTCAGCCCAGGGCTCATAGGCCTCATGGAGCAATTGCAGAGCCACTCACAGGAACTTGTACCAAGTCGAATGCAACACGCAGTTCTTCAGCCACTCTGGCTGCACTTCAGACGTTCATCAGCCTTCTCTGGAATCCTATCCCTTCTTTCTCCAAATCTGGTGATGGAAGGAAAGATAGTGACAGACCTTCCAGACTGTTGCTGATAGGTAGGGAAGGAGACCTACATGTCCAGCACAACTGTGGGCTGTGAATGCTACTTTCACAGAGAGGAGGATCAGAAGATAGAGTAAAGAGGCAACCGTAAATCCAAGGAAAACATAATTCAGGGAAGGCAGGGAGATTACCAGTTACCTCAGTGCGCCTCCTGGGGCCTCACTCCAAGTGAAGCCTCCCAAGCACCTGTTGGCACAGCTGGCTCATTTGAAGCAGAAATTTGAAGAAACATCAGAGAGAACCACCTGAACGAAGCCAACATTTAGTTGTTGCCTGGGGGTTTTGGAGAGGGGCTAGCATGGATGACAGAGAGGAGAGTATCAGCTTGAATGGGTGCAGATGCACCAGGCTGAGGGAGGATTATTCCAGGATGCCCCGTAGAGGGATATGGTCTATGTGATAAGCCAAGTCCCTTGCCCGAAATGCCCTGCCTCCAGATTTCCTGCCTGCCTCTACTCACAGTCTCTGAGCCTCGTCCCCAGCCCTCTCACTGGGATTTCTGAGCTGCTAGATAGGAGCAAACTTCTCAGCTGTGCACAAAGGGACAGATAACGCCGGGGACAGATTACTCCCACAGACACTCGCTCCCTACTCTAGGGTTGCGGCTACTTCTGATTTGATTTTCCTAGAGCGTGGCGTTCCTTGACTTC
The DNA here is from genome assembly GCA_004027165.1 of Ctenomys sociabilis. NCBI lineage: Eukaryota > Metazoa > Chordata > Mammalia > Rodentia > Ctenomyidae > Ctenomys > Ctenomys sociabilis. Next base: position 116,452 of record PVKA01001945.1, on the reverse strand, counting down.
GCATCGCTCAGCTGAGCAGCAGCTCCCCCATGACTATGTTGCCAAGCAGCGCCACTTAGCTGTATCTTTGCAGCATGATGCTTTGGGTCACGCAACCAAAGCACCCACTGAAGGGGCCATTCTGCCGGTGACACCTGGTGCATTTTCCAGTGTGGTGAGGTTCTCGGTGTTTACTTTGAAGGGGCCAAATCGGTGCAACCTGCTTGAATCCAGAGCACGACTGATGCCCACTAAGAATTTATATTCACTTTTTATGCATCCGTAGCAGAACACATCCTGTTCTCAGGTGCACTGTCCCGCTCTTATGGACTGAATTCATCATCTTGAGAAAAAGAAGACAAAAGCCATTTTAATAAAAGAGGGATACTTAACTGTGAAACTAGGCATCTATCCTTGGGTTTCAGCCTCTCAAAAAAGTACAGGTTGCTCCCACTGCTGTAGACTCCAAAAGGGCAAGGCCAATGGGACAGAGCTTGAAGCTAGAGAAGAGAAAAGAGACCCCGACTTTTGTTAATGTATAGGCATTCAATTCCCACCATTGATTAACACGCATATTGCTCACGCTTGGCAATGAGGCGACATTTTTCTCGAGTAGGGTCGAAAAACTAATTATTCGCCATATGGTGGTTGGCTCAGCAACAATTGCTGAAGCTGTGGAAACGAAGGGAAGTTGGCTGGGGGATTTCTTTGGGCAGTTTGCTCAGCTCTGACTCTCTTGACATATGCCATTCATGTGGCCTCTGGAGAACAGATGGGCCAGGCTGGGAACGCGGGGAAACTGCGGCTGGGCCCTGGTGGCAGCCCCTGCCTCTTTATCCTCTAGAATGACTCCGAGTCACATGGCATGCGAAAATAACAAGTAGGGGATTGTACTTGGAGGATTTCCCTGCCTTCCTTTATAAAGCCACAGCGTAATTTTGACTGTCTTTTCGTATTTTGTTTATTAAAGGGATCAGGAGTTTAGATGAAAGAGATTCCTTGGTTGTGGGTAGGGTCTGGTCCACGCCACTGATGCTGTATTGTGAGCAGGCAAAATGCAGGCAGTTTGATAAGGGATAAGAAAACAGAGGGGTTTTTAAATTAAAATTTAAATTACCCCTTATTTGTTCTCTTCCTGTTTGTAAATCTCACATAGGCAGGTTAAGATAAGAGCTGGTTTAGATTCAGGATTCTCAAACCTAAAATGAGTTTGTGAGATTTTTTTTTTTTTTCCTTTTTTCCTTCCTCTCTAGAGTCTGATGTGGCAAAGCTGGGAGCAGGGGCAAGGGCCCAAGCACAACTAGGTGCCATTTTGCATTTCACACATTGTTCAAAAGGAACAAAAGAAAGGAGTGAGAGTTGCCAATTGGAGCTTAACTGGGCATTTATATGCATAAAAATACAATGGCGCTAAACTGTGCACATTCAGTGCCTTAACTTTTAATTAAGAAGCAGCCCTGGAAAGTCAGGGCACTGGGGCTGCAGCCCCAGCAGGTTTGCATGCATGTTGGTGCACACTGGAGATACGACCAGGGTCCTCTTGCCACAGGAGACCGGGCTCCAAAGGGGAGCCCCCACAGATAAGATGTTTTTGAGATTTACCTGCTATCACTAAAAAGAGGAAACGTGGCTTTTATACTTCTTTGTTTCTTTCTGTTTCTGAAACTTTCGACTTTGGGGATATCTATGGTAATTTAACTGTTTTGAAAATAAAGCTTTTTTTAAAAAAAAGTTTTCTAGTGAATTGTCATGTGACCTAAAGTCAGGTAGAATTTTAGTTTCTGATAATAATAGCAACAACTGGCATTTATTGTGCACTTGCGGGGCCGTAAGCACTGTAAGAACAGTATAGGTATGGTCCCATGTCATTGTCACAAATCCACACAAGCGCACATGGGAATCAGATGACTATGTCAGAGATCACAAAGCCAGGAAAGGCCGGGAGAAGAAAGCGGAGCTCATGTTCACCTGATGGCAAAGTATGTCTTCTTAGTCACTCTCCTGTCTCCTTGCTGAGGGCAAAATGTGAGACCAGGTGTTGGGGTAGAGTCGCAGAACCTGCTCATCCGGAAGTGGGCGGACACCTGTCTATTGCTTCCATCTTAAATTTGGGTAGCTTTTCCTTCATGGCCCAGTGAGACAATGTAACCTGCATTTCCCGTGCTCCTTGCTTGCCCTGTAGAATCCCTCTCTCCGACCCTAAGCCTTCACGCTGTGTGTCTCAAAGCAGTCCAGGTTCTGGAGTGGCTTCCTTTGTGGGACCTGTGTGGGCTAGAGTTGGATGTGAGAGACTTTTGGACGGACCTGGAGAGGCCGCGACGAAGTGGAATCAATCAGACTCAGAAGGCTCAATACAACGCGATGTCTCTAATCTGAGAAACCTAAAATACAAGTAAAGGGAAGAATGAAGCAAAGAAGAGATGGTAGGAAACAAGGAGGAGGTCAAGGGAGAGCAGTGAGGCAGGGAAGGGAATAGAAAATGATCCAGATTTTGTTTATAGAATATATTCCCCAGAGTGAATGTACTTATTGTGTATCACAAATACCAAACTGAAAAATGAGAGGTGAAAAAGTCAAGCAGTAATAAACTTACAGCAGAGTCTTCTACTTGCAATATTTTCAAACTAATTAAGTCTCCTTGCCCCCTGAAGGAAAATCGCTGTCTTCCCTCCTTTCTGTAAATCCAAGAAGAGCAGTCTGACATCCTTGTCATGTTGCTGTCACTCGAACTCCTACTCAAGAGTGAAGAATATATACATGATTCATACTTCAAATAGCTGCCATCATAATGTACTGTATGTTTTATGTAGGGAACTGGCTTGGATAGCAGTGAGAGATGAAATAGTTCTAGATTTTTAAACACTTTTTGGCTACCTTCTCTACTTATGTAAAATAACTCTTATTACTTACTGACAATGGGATTTACTTCTGCTCTCTGTCAGGTATTTTCTATGCAATAGAACTGTTTGCAGCCTCGGGCTGGACACCTTGGGCATGTCCTCGTTGTGGTCAGATCTGGTCCTCTCTATGCCTGGTTTGCCATCATTCCACAGTGATATGTGTGCATGTTTATGGCAGCACAATTGGTCATAGCTGCATCTTGGGAACAAAACAACTGTCCATCAACCAAGGAATGGATAAAAAAGATATGGTATTTTTACACCATGGAGTATTATTCAGCTATAAAAAAGATAACTTCATGGTTTTTGTAGATAAATGAATGCAGCTAGAGACTATATGGGTAAGTGAAATAAATAAGATCCACAGGTGCAAACATTGTATTATCTCACTAGAGCGAGAACCTGAAAGAGTAAATAAAACCTGAAAGGTACAATAGATACTGTGAAAGGGAAAAGATTTGTTTAGTTGGAAGGAGGAGCAGAGATGAGGAAAAGGAGAAATGAAAAAAGGGAGAAAGATCTATTTAGGAATATATTCAGAATAGCTTGGATTACTGTATTGCCAATTTCTGCTGGTCTTTTGAAGGGAGTAATTAATGCTTGAGTTTTTAATTTCTATTATGTTTTAAAACTTGTATTTATGTGTTTGTTTGGTACAGGGTCTTGCTATGCAGCTCGGACTCATAGTGATCCTCCTGTCTCAGCCTCCCCGGCTCTGGAACTGTGGTGTGCATCACCACACCTGGTTTTGGTGGCTGACTTGGTGCGGGGCTGGCACAGAATGCGGTACCAGGGATTGAACTCAGTCCTTGCCCTTGCCAGGCAGGCTCTTAGACCACCAACCGATCTCCCTGGCCTTTTTTTTCTTTTGAATTTCTTACAACTTTTTTGTTTTGTTTTTTCTTTAAATCAATCTTTCACATTTATATCTAGTGACCCAAATCATTAAAATGAAGATAAGATCATGCACTATAGCAACTATTGTTGAATTCCTATTACTTTGTTTGATGAAATTTTGAATTCTTTCTAGTGCCATTTTTTGTTATCACTATTTTAATATTCTTTAAAAATAAAAACAGTTTATACAGGGAAAAAATAACAGAAAGAAAATGTAACTACATGGACATTAGAGTTTTGTTTCTGTTTTGGTTTTTGCTTCCAAAACACATTTCACCTGTTTGTTGCATTATCTGTTTGGTTCTACACATATTTGGGTTTGCAACTACTTGTCTACAACTTGGGGTGAGACATGAGGACATGAGGTGGCATGTGGGGACAAGAGAAGTGTGCTCCATTGTGTACAAGGAATTTTCTTCTACATTGCATCTGAATCTCATGTCAAACTCAGGAGGTGGGTGGAATTGGTGGTCTTGCTGGCAGGTGACATCTGTACTGCTCTGACAACTTCCAGCTTTCCCGCTGTGGATGAGCTTGGGCTCATGCCCAGGTCTTCTGTTCGCACATTTAATAGCACTTTGACAGCGATGAGTGACATAGGAAGCTATTGTGGATGCCTTGAATTGTGGGAGGGTTATACTTTGTCTTGTTGACATCAGGCTTGGCCATGTGACAAGCTTTGGCTCGTGAAGTCTGAAGAGAAGTGCGTCGCTTCTCAGAAGAAGCTGTGAGAACTGCATATTTTGGCCCTTCACTACAAGGACAACCATGTCCCACACAAGGACGGGCCCTTCACCATGGAGTCTGGAGTGAACACTGTGCACACGACAGCTGAAGCTGGCTTACTGATGAACATGAAACAGGAATTGCCCACTGGGGTCTTGGGGTAGCATATCATAGCAGCATAGGTGAGCCTTTAACAGATTGATGAATATCAGTTGAAATTAAATGCTAGATGGTATCCCAACAGTAGTAGGATTAGAAGATGGTGATTTGGGGATTTATAAGATCTACATGAGCTGGAGTAGTTCAGTATAAACTAAAGGTGACTTCCTTGATTATTCTAATTTCTCCTCTAGGATAAACAAGGCCCAATGATTTTGTGAAGGATTCGTGCTGCAATGAAAACACGAGGTATCAGAACTTTATCTGACTCTGTGTGCCTCTTGTGAGCCTTGCACACCTTAGCTTTTTGTAGCTTCAGTTTTTTTATCTGTAAGGTGGAAATATTGATAGTACTGATGCTGAGTAAGTACTAAGTAAGAGTTAAGAAATGACTTGTTAGGTGAGTATTGCAAACGGTAGGTCCTCTTCAAGAGTAAATAATACATGAGGGGTGGACCTTTCCAGGATATGGCAGCCATGGTAGAGACAGAAGGCTGGTTGCCTTCTCCCTGGAGCCTATCCACCCAGCTTAGAGTGGATCCAAGATTCATCAACCAGCGGCAGAGGTGGGTGGGAGAGGGTGGTGGCTCTGTCTGGTGTTCCATAGCCAAGGGACAGGGAGCTCTATAGGTATATGAGCATGTTGTAGGGGAACAGGAAGGCAGTGGGGTATAGAAATCCTATCTTCTGTTGGGAGGAGGCCATTGCTGGAGCTGCACCTGTGATCAGGCCTGTCTTGGCCTGAGGAGTAAGCCCAGAGTGAGGAAGAAGACTGCAGAGACTTGATACAAAATTCTTCTATGTCCAACTTCAGATGCATAGAAGTGAAGTATCTGTGGAAGACATAGATAATCCTTGAAAACAGGTCAGGTAGGAACACAGATATTGTAATTGCAGACAGTACAGGAAGTGAGGAATGAATCACAGTGGGAATTTAGAACAGATAGAAAGCAGGGCAAGCATGAATGATGTTGGAAGCAAGAGGCAAACCTTTAGGGACAATAGTGACAGAGAGCCAACAGCCTCTGTCTTCCATGGAGTTATGCAGTAGGTGGCCAGCTATCAGAAATGAGTTCAGATTCTCATTGCACATCTGGACTTGGGCCTCAGTAGTCAAGCCCTTCAATTAAAAAGTGATAGTAACAGTTGTGAGTGTGGTCTCTTGTTGCACCCATTCACCTACAAGATCCTCAAGTTTATTTTTTTCTATAGTTGAGTAGTACTCCAGTGTATAAAAATATCACATCTTTTTCAATCCATTCCTCTGTTGAAATCAGAGTGAAATCCCATGTGTAAACATCATATTATCTCCCTAGTGTAAGAAACTGAAAGAGTATATATGCTTGAAATGGTATAGTAGATATAGTGAAAGGGAAAGAAACTACTAAAAAGGAAAGAAAAACTGAGATTGAGGAGAGGAGAAAAAAAGGAAAAGTTTAAAAATATAGTGATATGTATACAAGACAGCGGAGATCATTGTACTGCTAATTTCTATCAGTTCTTTGCAAGGAAAAGTTAGTGCTTATATTGTTTGATCAGTTTTGTATGCCTGCGTCTTGTAATCTCAGCAACTACTTTGAAGACAATACTATGCAATATAATAACCATTATTAATTTCCTATCATCTTGATTTGAAATTTTGAATTGTTTTTTCTCTCTTTAAAGATAAAAATAAGGAAAGAAAGAAAACAAAAGAAGAATAGGAAAAAAATGTCAGTAATAGATTGTCCGGACTTTGCCACCAAGAGATTTATGGGGTCTCATCTGACCTTGGCAGAAGTTCCTTTGTACTTGGGGCAGCAAATTATTTACCTCTGATGGACTAGGATCTATTTCTTCATTCTCAAATTTACAGAATCAAACAAAAGGAATGTTAGGATGGTACTCAGCACTGGCATGTCAAGGTCAAGAACTAGGTCTTCTCTGTGCAGACGAATCTGGAGCTGGGTTGATCTATGAAATTCCTTTAGATGGAGTATTTAAAGAAATGAGTATTAAGTCTCAATCCAGCACTGTTAATATAATAAAGAATATTCTGCCAGTCATCCTAATGTGAAGACGGATAGTATACAATCATATGAGTTATTCTTAATTATACTTAATGTAATCCTTATCTATCTATAATTGGAGTCATAAACGAGCAAAGCAAATCCAATGACATTTTTATCTCCCTTAAAGCGTATGCTACTTGCATTTTTGGAATTCTAAACATCAGATTGTTTTGAAGTTTAGCATCTTTCCTTGCCAAAAGGACTCATTTTGCTTCACAATTTATTCTTATTGCCTTAGTCAAAAAAGAATATGAAAGAAAAGTGAAATTATTATATATGTAATGCAATATGATAGAGACACACATCTTTGAAGAGTAATTACTGGCATGTGAAATGTCTAAGTTGGAGAAATGGATAAAAAAATAGATTTTTAAAGGCATCATTATTGTAGGAATAGTGTATGTCTGTATTTTCTCATGAATACCAATATATGCTACATAATATACTTATCTTTTATTAATAACATATCATAATTTCATAATAGTCTTTTGTAGAAATAGAAAGGAAGAGGCTGGCATGAAAGTAGTACGTAATACCTGCAGTGTTATGTCTTTTTCTCTCCCATTCTCATGTCTTAGTTTGTCAAATTTGGGTGAAGAATATACAGGCTTTGATTATGAGGTTACCAAAAGCCTTTGTGTTTTGTAAAGAGCAGTGACATCATTCACTTAGGTGATGTGCCGCCTCCTTGTGTCACCAGAGCTCTGAGCATGTATCTGCATCACTAGGACTCCCACATGGTAGCACCATCTCTTCCCATTCCTTCTCCTCTTTCACTAAGGCAGAATATTCTGAAGGACAAGAGCATAAGTTATCTTAGTACTCCTAGTGCCTGGTATGATGCCTTGAGCATGGCAATGTTCCATCATTGTTCCCAATGCAGACATGGTCAAGAAACAGAGAAGAGGGGCCGGAGAGATAACTCAGTGGTCTAATGTGCCTACTTAGGCAAGCTTAGGCAAGCACAGGGGCCGTGATTTGATTCCTGGCACCATGTGCTGAGCCAGCCCCACCCTCAGGGTGGGCTGAGCCTATAAAAAAAAAACAACAAAAAAAGAAAAAACCAGTGAAGAGCTGTCTCTCACTCCTTCTGAGGTATTGAATTTCTGCTGTTGGAAGAGTCTTCCAATTGGCCTGGTTCCACCCCCACCTGGAACTGACTCCTTTTCCTAAACAGGCGCTCCATTCTCTCACCAATTTGGCTCTTTCTGGAGATGAAAGCCCACTGCACTGACCCACCCATTCCCCCACTGTCCCTTGTGTGTATTGGAAATGCAATCAGTCTGGAGAGAACCAGAACATGCCACCTGATGACCCCTATAGCTGGTCTTGGTTCTGTCCTTTAGAGTAAGAGACTAGAGATCCTTTATCATTAGATGCTTGAATATCACTGTGAATCCTGTTGCATCTTTAACCTCTTACTTTCTCCAGACTGATCTGACCTCTTTCTTTAATAGAGTTTTTTAAAATTTAATTTTATCTTTTTATTTTTATTTATTTTTATTTTTTATTTTTTTTGGTACCGGGCATTGAACTCAGGACCCTACTCTTGCCAGGCAAGCGCTTATTCTGCTGAGCTATCTCCCCGGGCCTGTAGTTTTTTTTTAAGTGAGGCACACAGAATTTCTCATATAATACAAGGCACCCAACTTATCCTACAGGTGCTGTTTCTGGTATGTTTTGTGCAGCATAATCATTATTTCTCTGAAACTTAAGCCTAATCTGGTGTTTTGTAGTTGGTTCAGGCAGTAGACAGGAATACCAAAGGCTTGTCTTCTAAAGCCTGCATTCTGGAGGGGCAGCCACACAGTAGATAAGTAACCGCAAAATACAGCACAGCGTATGTCTAATGGTGAGCCTCATGAAGGAAGTCAGAGTAAGGACAGAGCAGCGCAGTGGAGAGTTAGCCTTTTGGGTAAGAATGCTAAGGAAGGTGTCTCAGGGGAGGTGAGATTGTGCTGGTCTCAAAAGAGGAAAGAAGCCAAGCCAGCATCAGGCTGTGGATAATGAGTGCCCTAAGCAGAACCAGTAGCAAAAGCGTGGAAGATGAATCAGGACAGTTCAAGTGGTGCCAGCTGGCACCAGGTAAGAAGCAGGAATGGGCGGCTACAGTGGAGTGGAGGCTGGCAGGCGCTGTGGCAGAGGTTGGAAGGGGCTGCACCATGGAAGGGGCTGCATGCCAGCATAGTTGGGTTTCGCTGTGAATGCAAGGGGATGCCAGGGGTGCAGGAAGCAGCAGGCTCTGACTTCACTTTTCACAGGACCTCTCTGGTGGCTCCAGGGACAGTGCACTGAGGAATGCGAGGGCCACAGTTGACCCTGCTGGGAGGTTACTGCATCAGTTCTACCCCAGTGACCTGCCCCTCTCCTGCTGAGCTTTCCTCATGTTGGTCAAGAGCACCATAGCACAAGGGGGAAGGAAGACAGGTTCCGAGTCAAGGGGCCCTGTCGGCACCTGTGAGGCACTGTCCAAGATGTCTAGCTAATCTAGGCCTTGTTTTCTTTAGTTGAGGAAAAAAAATCCTAATGAAAAGGTCAGTAATTACCTTGTGAAGTTTCTGCAGGGAAATCACATTAGCTAATTCAAGTAAAATACTTAGAATAGTTTCTAGCACATACAAGTGATCAATAAATCAAGCTATTTTTATTTTTATTTTATTAAAAAAACAAAATTTCATAACAAGAGATTAACAACAATTAATACACTATGTGCATCATTATCTTGGAAACAAGAAAGCTAAATTTAAGCATTCATAGGCAAATAAATGGAATAGACATTATTATTGTTGAACATAACATACTCTTGTCCCAGGATGCAACTGTTCATTTCCTCTACTCTTCAGCTAATTGCTGTTCAGCCTTCACAGCTTCTGTTGCAGAAAGCCCTCTCTGTCTTTTCTACTCGCCACAAAAGGGCAAAACCAATCACAGGCCCAGTCCAGAAGAAAGGGAGAGAAGCAGATTCAATCCTGAGATGCTGACGATCTCCACCGCACAGCAAGGGTGGAGAGCCACGTCGTCCCTTCTTGCAGCCCTCTGCCACAGGTGCCCGGGTTGGGGCCCACCGGCAGCCCTAGTTGCCAGTTAGAGCACACATCTCTGTGATTAAAGTACTCGAAGGACTGTCTTCCCAGGCAGCTTCAGTGTGGTGTCACGCTGTCCACCTTCAACTCTCCTGTTGTCTTGGCCAGTGTGCTCCCCATCAATGGAGAACAAACACTGGGAGCTACAGTTCTTCCTCAGTGGAGAAAACTGCACTTGGGTGCTCGGTCTGAGGAGCATGGAACACTCAAGCTTGCCCTCTATGTGGACCAGGATAAGATGCTTTCCACGCTGTGTCTTTGTACTTTGCCGTGGAACTGTTGGTCAGAAGGGAAGCCCCTCCCTCCGCCCAAGAATAAGGCCTGGCTGCCGGCACTAATTCCAGCTGTGAGAGTGTGGTCAGCGCTTCCAGAGCCCCAGAGGGAGGGTCCTAGAGTCCTGAATGTAACTTCCATGTATATTTATCTCTTCCTTCTACTTTATGGGAAAACTACTCTGTGGCCAGTATACAGGCCGACTGTTCTGATTGGCTAAAGGCTTGCCTTCAGCCTCAGGCTACCGTCAGCGCCCCTTTTTGGCAGCATACTTGGGTTAATTTTTGGTTAAGCAGATTGGATCAGCCTTAAGCATTTATTTCAGGTTTCAGTGACCATTTGTGCAAACGTTTGGTCTGTTTTCAAGCAGTTCAACACCACTCTCTGGGTGCTTACAAGGGGACAGGGCAATGTAGGGTCCCCATATCATTCTCCAGTTTCCTTGCCACATTCAGCTCATCTTAGAGTAGCTGTAATAACCAAAGTCCGCTTTGGTCTGTGGCCATAATAGGAGCGAGGGGACAGGGAAAAATGAACAAAGACCTTGCTTTATGCAAGTGAATAAGAACTCTGCAGTAAGGAGGAGACATATGGAAAAGCATAAAATATGAACAGAACAATTTAAAATAAAAAGTCCTCCAACTGGCTCCATATGGCCAGTAGTATTTAAGGTAACAGTAAACAGCAGCAGCTGCAAATGTTCGTTCCTGGGGTTTGGGGCTCAGTACACAAAATGGTTCTTTCAGTTTGTCTTTAAGAGTGCTTCTTTTGTCTACCTCTTGGGTCTGATTCTTTTACAATTGGAGTACAGTTTTATTAATAGGTTATCAATTCATGTTTTAATTGATGAATTGATAATTTTAAAAGAAGCTTTCAATAATTTTATCTTACTCTTGGGATGGTAAATTACTTGTAAGTTATCATCTCTCCTTATTCTTTTCTGAGTCAAGACTAAGGAAAACTTCTTACAGTTTTAAAGCCTTTGTAGAGTTTACACACTTTAAATATTACTGTATAACTGCATTGCAAGTTCTTATAATTAAAACATAAATAAAAAGTGACACAGGGCATGAAAATGACATGGCCTGAATCACAGATGACATGCATGTACACTGCATTCTACTCAACACATTTATGTAGAGTCAAGTAGAAAACTATACTTTTGAAGGGAAACTTTCTGACATTTCCCATGGAATTCAAAAAGACTTGGGAAAATCAGTGTGGGCACCAAATAGTTTTGTTGTTCAGACCTTGCTTAGACAAAATGCATCTCAGTGGACTCTGTGTCCCATAGAATAGGAAAATAATATTAATCCAGCAAATACGAAGCGTATCATATTCCAGACTTATAAGGGGGAGGGATCTTCTCAGTATCCTGGGGCCTGTTGGGACCCAATATCTTTGGATATTGGCTTTGTTTTTCTTGATTCCTATCTTAAATTTGATTTTGGAAAATGAAATAGAAATATCAGAGGAAAGAAAAAAATGTGTACCACCATGCAAATTTAATAAATCTACTGCTGCAGATTCAATAAGATCTCTAGTTTTCTGGTACCGAGAATTAGGTTGGTAATCTCTGCTATGACTACAAATGTGCTATTGTATTAACATTTGTTTTTTCATTTTATTTTGTCTGTATACTCTTGACCAGCTAACCTCATTTTTCATTTTTTCTACTGCTAAACTGTTCTTTCTCCCCCGCCTCCCTTCTTCCCTCCAGCCCTCTCTCTCTCTCTCTCTCTCTCTCTCTCTCTCTTTCTCTTTCTCTCTGAATCTACTGGATGTTTGGCTTTGTGTGGACATAGCCACACTGTAAGTCGGCCCCTAATTCAATAATTCACCATGAAGACTGGTTTTCATCCTTCTTGTGTTGAACAGGCATCTAATCAACCATTAATTTCCTTTTTGTTGGATGAACATAATAACTATTTCTGTCTTTCATTATGATGAGAAACAGAGGCAGAAAGGATTAGAGACTGCCCTGAGTCAGAAAGGGAAGTTGTGAATACAGCTACATGAATTGTATCTACAGTGTTAGGAGAGATGTGGGCAAAGGTCAGAATTTGGGGGAAAAAAGAGAGATTGCAGCGAATGAAAGGACATGGACATGTATTGGGTGAGCAACATTATTTTGGTCGCTTCAAGTTAAACCTGGAAGATTACTTGTATAATGAAGAGTTGGGAAACCTTGGACAATAACTCTGTAATTTCTCTAAGCCCATTTCTTCATCATATGTAGAAAGAAACAAATAGAGTAGAATGGAGCAATATCTCACCAATCATAATATACAGATGTAATTATGCATCATTGTTACCTGCAGCTGTACCATTGCCATTCTGGTTTGAATTCATTAAGAGATGGCAATACATTTCACTCTATTTAGGATGGCAAAAATCCTGCCCAATTTATCTAAGTGTCCTTTCATAAGACTGTTTATTTAAGAGAGAAGCAAACAAACCCAATAGCATTCTTATAAATGTAGCATTTATGGTGCTAAGCCTAGTTTAAATTCATAAAGAAAATTAATTTCAATAATTGAAATTCAACATTAAGAACTAGTTTTATTAGAGCTATATTGATTAGACACTGCAGAGGTCTACATTGCACTGCATTGTTTGAAAAAGAAAGTGTCTCTCTAGCTAAAGCCCATGGAATTTGTGGTGCAGTGGGCCTCCAGGAAGACTGAGCCAGGGTTTTCTGGGCCCTGGTGATGCCCCAGAGTGTGCTCCTCATCTTTTCTGTATGCCATCATCTTCTCCTTATTGTGTTCTCTTCAGTAAGGACTGAAAATGTAGCTTCCAATAGCTTCCTGCTTGAATCTCACAGTACCTGCCTTTGGGAAGAAATAGAGACACGAAAGAGAACAAAGCTCTGTGGAAGGAGCCTGAGTGTCCCAGTGTGAGTCAGTCACAGAGATCTGGACCATCAGTGGTGGAGGAGTGGGCTCCTGTGAGTTGCTTCCTCATTGCAGAGAGAAGAATGGAAGATCAAGGAAGCTTTTAGACCACTTAAGCCAGTTAGAATCATAGAATCACTGCTCCTAAGAGATGTGTGTGTGTGTGTGTGTGTGTGTGTGTGTGTGTGTGTGTTCCTTAGCAGACAGAATAGAACTTACTCACCATATAAGCTTAATAGAGCATTGCCAACAAGAGACTTCTAAGTTCTTAGAATGGTTAATTTTGTATGTTAATGTATTTAAAGCTATTTGTTGAAAACTCAGAGTGAAACATGCTAGACTCCAGGCTGGATTCAGGAAAGTGTAAAGATGCTTATGTGTTGGAAAGGAAAATACCCAAGGGAGGGGCAGGAGGAGGGGTAGGGAAATAGGCGATACACCAGATACCAGGTCCTACAAAGCTCAGCAAATGTAGGCTGCATGCCATAATCATGAGCTAAGAGCAACAAGATCAACAAGAATGAAAAAGGTGAAAGGGGAGCTATTGGGGGAGAGAGGGAAGGGAGGGAGGAGATAAAGGCAAAAAAATCAAGCTGTATTGTGTACATGTGCCAGCTCCCCAAGATGACTTAAAATGCATGGACTGCAGACAGGTAATAATAAAATAAAATTTTGAATGGATAAAGTTGGATATCTTTCCTTTGATAACTGGACTCCTTTTATTTTTATTTTTTTTAAGAGCCACATCAAGACACACAATGACAGTGTATGTGGTGAGATGTTCCAAAGAGGCTTCCAGAAGGCAAGGTGTTTTGGAAGGGCAAGAAATGCAGAGGCAGTTCCTACAGGAGGCACAGTGCTCACCTTGGCCTCCAAGAGCAGCAGGGTGTGGGCTGCCAGAAGCCACTCTCTGTGGGGGATGCTCAAGGTGGAAAACAGGCATAGTGGAAAGGAGAGCTCAGACTTAGGCAAGCGGGTGAGTGTTCAGAACCACCACTGTCTTAAGGAGCTCCGCCCCGCTACACAATTTGCACAATTAACTTACTTGGCAAAGCCCTTCCCAAAGGTATTTTAAACATTGCCTCTACTCGTCCCTTTTCTAATTATATCCTTGGAAATAGCTGAGCAAGACTACTGAGGCTGTGACATCCCTACTCAGTACCTTCTTTATATCATAATAAATGTGGGCTGCCCCAATGCTCAATTCTTTCTCCACATGAAGAGAACTGCTTTCATGTAGCAGAACCTCATCCCAAGTAAAGAGATGATACAGTCATTCCTGGGTCCTATTTTATCTTTGAAAATTACTGTAGGTGTGAGATAGCTTTATGTGGCTTCATGGACCTCGGCTGATTTTTGAAGAAAAGATAACTCAATATGCAAATGCAAGCCCTGGATATCACAATAAAGGAAATTCAAGGACAACAGCAAAAGAAGCCAGGCAAGAACCAAAGGAGGAGAAGGGTTGACTATAGAAAGATTATGAAAAATATCCCAGGTAGAAAGAAAAAGGGAATGGAAAACATGTGCATGATCTATGGAACTGAATAGAATTTTCTCTCCTCCTCTTCCTTCTCCTCCTTCTCCTCCTCCTTCTCCTACTTCTCCTCCTCCTTCTCCTTCTTCTCCTCTTCCTCCCCCTACCACCTGTCCTTTCTAGGGCAGTAAAGCCCAGAAAAGGGACTGAGACACATGCTTACTTACTATCATTCTTTAGCTTTGGTTCTACTTTTCTGATCTCTTAAACAGAAAACATTCCAGTTTTTGATAATATTTAACAACCAGATCTCCAGGTTTCAAATTTTCTGCTGGTGAACACAAAACTTCCCCTAACCCTGACTGCCAAGCAGGAAAACGTGTTATCTGATTTTAAGTTTAGTAGTAAATGCACGTAACCCCCATGTGCTCCACTGGGTCCTGTCTTGATATGTCACTTTGTGTAATAAAAAACTGTGTAAGCTGTGAATTTGGCCTTTACTGGGAAAGGCCTGGAGACTCTGAGGTGCTGCAGTGTGTGATTTCTCTGATCAGTGGAAAAAGTTGTGCCTGCTGAAAAAAGGCAGTGTACAGCCTCATGGTTATGTGTTATTAAATTAATATTTTAATTGGGTTTGCTGGTCATACTCCCTGCCCTGTGGCCTTGAGTTATAGCTCTCAAACCTCACCTCTTGACATAATGCCTGCTGTCTCTTCAAAGAAATAAAAAAGTGAAAGGATGCTCGTCTAAAGAGGAGACCATCACTCAAGACCGCTTGGCTCCTTGGTGGCAGCTGTCAGCCTCATACATTGATTTGGACAACAGTAGGTTCTGACAGAACTTATAAAGTTCTCTTTCTCAGCTGTGAAATATGATGGATGTGCCGTACCGGTGACCCTTACACAAGGCCGCATGTGAGTATCCAGGACGTCCCTTTTGTTGGCCTGGAACAATGGCTGTCATTAAGGAAGCTCGGTCTGCCAATATGCCCTCTGATTGGTCACCAGGAAGTATCATGTGCCTTTGATGGAAATGACATGGAAGATGTATGGTCAATGTGCTGTGCTTGGCACCACTGCTGTGCTGGGGAGAAAACCACTGTGACCCAAAAAGCCCTGTGCTCACACAATGTCGCACCAACCAAAGGCAACATATTGGGAAGAAAAACACTTGTAAACTGCATGTGCTGGAAGATGTATTGGCCAGACGACCATAGGGCAATCTTTGAACTATTGAAATCTTTAGAAATATTGTTTGGTTCTGAAACAATGCTTACAAACCTAATTAATCAAGCATAGATGGGTGATTTTCAGGCTTTCCACAGTGTGGCTTTAATGCAAGAACACAGCCCTTTTTGCTATTCTACCAAGGCGGGCGAAAGCTCAGCATGGGGATTCGTGTTCTTACAAGTTGGGGCTCTAAATTTCAAAATAATATCTACATAGATCTCCATGGACGACCCCAACAAAGGCTGGGGGTTGGCAGCAGTTTGGACCCCATTTTTAAATTGTTTTTGACTTGTGTTTGACTTCACCCCCCCTTCCCCTTAGCTTTATGGATCAGGATCATTTATTCATGGAGTCATTTCATTCCTGTTAATCTCTATCTTGAGTGGAAACCACTTTAGCTTTTTTCTTACAGAATAAATACATTAAAGGTCTCTCAAAAGTGTGCCATTGAGTGATGGCATTGTTAAATGCTCACCTGTACAGATCTGCTTTCCAATCTTAACATCACATTTTAAAATAACCCTCATGAAACCACGTGTCCCTAAGTGGGGAGAGGGAGAAAGTTGGCAATAGCCTCATACAGGAAGGCTGAGTTTTTGTCTGGATTATTCCACAGGCAGGAAGCACCAGCCTTTTGTGGCTCAAGGCAGTGTGGTCCAAATCAGCTAATCATTTGGATGAAAAAAATCACCCAAGTTCTTAACTGCAGGTGGAGAGTTTCAGCAGGGTGTGAAACACTGCCCAGGTCACAGCTTTTGGATTTTGTGAGTGCAATCCAGGAAGGTCAGCTCCTGGCTATTCACTTAGAGGCCGACTGTGGACTTTTTTCTGGGCTACCCAAGTGCTCCCCACTGGGTCCTCCTGGGCTGTGTCATTACCCTCTGGCTGGAGGGAACACACAGAGCAGGAGAAAGGGAAGGGGCCAAAGCACAGCCCATAGCTACAGTTTGGAAGCCACATGGAGGACAGATTTGGTGGGTGGAGAGGTGCTCAGGTTCGTTCTTGACTAGGAAAACACAAACTGAAACCGTTATGAGGCAGCATGCTTTGATCTTACCCATGTGGCCAAAACTCCAAGCGCTCAGGCAACAGTAAGTGTTGGCGAGTGTGGAGCGCAATGGAACACTGCTGGTAGGAGTGGGAATTGGTGCAAATGCTTTGGAAAATGGATATTTTATAGTACATTTAGAGGTGTGCATTTCCTACAATGTGGAGAAGCCACATTCTCCTCCTGAGAAACTAGAGTAAAACCAAACAGGTACAAGGACATTTATAGCTGTCTGTTTAGAATATTAAAAACAAAACAAAAATAACACTGGAATTTCCCATCTGTGCTCATCAGTAAGAAACTGAAGAGACTGTGGGTATTCAGGCTATAAAATCGGGTGTGTCTAGCCTTTACTTTCTTTAGACTGTTTTATAAACTATTATGGATCTTTTATCTGTATATGTTGTGATGTATGAAATAGCCCATTTTTTACTACCTTTTGCATACAAATTGTGAACACAATGTTTCCAAAAAATTGATTAACACAGATGATTAAAAATCATTCCATGTAGTTACAAAAAAAAAAGACCTACAGAGGCTTGTGGGGTTTAGAGATGAATTTAGTTCTTCCACAGGCAGGTAGTCAGGCCTGCAAGTCTGTGCTTTGTTCAGCGGCTCTGTGAAGCCACGATTGTGGATGTTCAGGCTTGCAGAGCGATGTGCTCAGGCTGTATTATGCTTGAAATGTGTTAAGGAGCTGTAAAAGGAGAAGCTCTGCTATACACCTGTGCCCCCCCGCCCCCCCCAGGCTGGAGATTTCCTGGCACTCAGTTTTTCCTGAATAAAACCAACGGGTCATGGGATGAGGGGGTGTCATGGGAGGAGAGCAGGCTGCTCCTGTTGGTTCTGTAGCTTCTGGTGGTGTGTGAGAGAGGCCAGCTCCATGCCTCCCTTTGGAGGGGGAAGGCACTGTTAGGCCACCCTGGAAGAAGGCACATACTCACTTGTCCAGGCAGGGACTGGGGCAGGCACCTGTGTACTTAGCTGCATGTCTGAGCTATGAGAAATGTCTGTGCTGCCAATGGCCACACCCATCGCAGCCCTCAGGCATCACCACAGCATGGACAGCATCCTATAGCCCTCCCCAAACGGAGACGCATCTTGTTATGGTCCCTGGGAGGGCACAGGTGGAGCGTCAGGAGGAGCTGAGCACTGTGGGTTCAGCTCTGCAGAAGGGAGGCTGGCAGGTGGGCGGGGGATGTGGGGAAGGGTGACCCTCTGCCGTGCAGCTGAGCAGAGGGCCAGCCATTCAGTTATCGGCTCTTCCTTCATCAGGTTTATGAGTGGGTTGTCTATAGGACTGACAATGTCAGAAGTCACTAACCTGAGCCTTTTATAACTCAGACTATTAATATGGCTTTACTTTTTATACCTTGTTTTTATACTTTCCTGCTGGATAGTTAAGACCAAGATAAAGCAAGACCTATATAACAAGAAATGTAACTTTTGTATCTGTTAAGGTCAATCAAGTCCCCTTAGAATTTATCCTGAAACCCTGTATTGCACTTTATCCTTTGTCAGTTTCAGCCATGTGGATGAGTCATGGCCATTGCTTGACCAGTTTTCTCCTTGGGAAAGCCTGAAAGAATGTTTTCTCTCCATGTGACTCTCCTTAGGCACACTCTGCATCATTGATCACTTTCTTCTGTGGCCCTAGAATCTCCTTGATCAGAAAATTTGGGACACAACTGAGTTACACGATGTTATAGTATAGGTTCTCCTATGTCCTCAGTCTTCACTGCTATTATGGACTACTGGACTATATTAGAATATTTTGATGAATTCATGCATCTACAACATTTAAATGACAATGGAATACCCTTCTCTGACAAAACTAAACAAAAATAAGGGGATACAAGTGAATGACTATTTTGTATCTGTATATTCAAAATAGTTTAGATAGATATACAGCTACATTCTCTTAATTCAGTGAATAAAAAGATTTGTTCTAATAGTGTTTGTGGACAGGATATCATGTCTGCATCTTGTACAATGAATAACAGAATAACAATACGCAATGTAGTTATTATTGAAACTGTCCTACTAATCGATCTTGAAACTATCTCCTTGTTATTTGTTTCTCAATAAAATTATTAGACTGAATTAGATTAAAATTTTACAGAAATTATATAATATATTATATGGTTATATAATATATATTATGTAATATATATATATATATTGCAGAACCATGGATTGAACTCAGGCCTTTGTGCTTACCAGGTAAGTACTTATTCTACTGAGCCATTTCCCCAGCCCCAAAAAGTATATTCTTTAGTAGAATGTAGATTAAATGTGAAAAATCCAAACACTTAGTTTGTTTTGGTGGGTGCTGACTGCCCCTCGCCAATCGTTGCTGCATATGTGATACTGAACAACAATTTGTGTGTGTGAAATGTTTTAGGACAGCAATGTTAAGATCATATTGAGAAAATAAGAGGACTGACCTTTTGGAGGACACTGTATTCTGTAGTTGTTTCTAAATAAATAAATAAATAAATAGATTTATTTATTTATTTATTTTATTTTATTTTTTTTCTGGGAATAGATTTATTTAAAAAAAAAGTTTCCGAGTGTGTGCTGTGTGCTGGGTACCTAGGTTGTGACTCAGCACTGACAGCTGCCCAAACTGAGCTTGTGCTCCTGAGGGGAGGGCGGACACTTAGCTTGCGAGTAATTGCACAGTGGCATCAGTAGCCAAACAAGCACAAAGCAGTGAAAGGTGTCCCGCTGCATGTCCTAGAGGGCCATTTGGGGATGAAGTGGGGACTAGTCTGTTTTAAGTTGTCTTTTAGATCAATTAGAAATTAAAAAAAAGACCATTGTATTTATTCTTTCCTTAGGTTCTTCCTTTCCCTATTTAGGCCTCAATTTATTACTTATAATATTTTCTTTCTATGCAAAAAGCTTCTAACATGTCTTGCAAGAAGATCTGTTTAGCAATGAATTTCTTCATTTTTTTGTCTAAAAAGCTCTATCTTTTAATGTTGAAAGATAATTTGTTTTTGGATATAGAACTGTATGTTTGTTTTTTTAAATCTTGTTCTTTCAACATTGTAAGTATTTTGTTCCTCTCACTTCTTGCTTGCATGATTTCAGAAGAGTGCTGTGAATATTTTTAAGTTTAATAATTTATTGTAATCTTAAAAAATAAAAATGAATATTTTATTGTGAATATTTTTAAATTTAATATTTTATTGTAATCTTTAAAAAAATTAATATTTTGTTGTAACCTTAATAAGCAATAATGATATATATGCTATAGGTCACATGATGTTTTGAAGCATGTATTTGCGAAATGGCTCAGATGAACTAATTAGCTTGCGGCTTACCTCACTACTTAGCATAGTGTGTATGTGTGTATGTTTGTGTATGTGTGTGTGTTTGTGTATGTATAGAAACCCTACTTAGAATCTACTGATAGAGACATCCAAAGTACAGCACATTACTATCCACTGATGTCACCAAGTTGTACAACAGGTCTCCTGCTTTGGTCCTGTTCCTGGTTTGTCTAAAAGGTGTCTGTTACTTCTTAGTTTCTTTCAAAATTTTCATTTTGCGTCTGGTTTTCTGCCATTGCATGTGACATGCCTAAAGGTCCAATTATACTTTGCAGTTTTGTCTGTGTATTTGTTTTGGTTTTTAACTTATCCTGCATCATGTTCTCTCAGCCTTCTAGATCTACTATGTGTCACTAATTTTAGAATGTTCCCAGGTGTCACTACTTTAAATACTTGTTCCAGTCCACTCTTTTTTTCTCCTTTAGGTATTTCAATTTTGTGTATATAATTATAAAACTGTCTCACAGTTCTTATATGTTTTCTCTTCTTTTCCTTTTCCTCTTTCTTTTTTCTTTTCCTGAAATTTCCTCTTCTCTTTGCACTTTCATTGCAGAGTTTCTATTTTCAAGTTCATCAAGGCTCAGGGTCACATCCCATCTACTGACAAGTCTAGCCATGGCATTCAGTGGTCCCCATTTCTGTCTGAGTGATACTTTTAATTTGTAGCATTTCCTTTTTTGTTCTTTCTTAGAATTTTCACCTCTGTTTCTCACACCCATCTGTTCTTTCCTGTTATGTCCTTTTTTCCTTAGAAGTCATATTAATCAGAGTTATTTTAAATTTTCTATCAGACATCCAACATCTGTGTCGTGTCTGAGTCTGCTTCTTAGGCTCGCTTTACCCCTTCAGATGGTTTCCTTCCCTTTGGGTGTGCTTTGGGTTTTTCCATCAAAGGCAAGCATGGCGTTCAGGGCATGGGAGCTGAGAGAAGCTAATTGGATGGTGTGTGACACTCGTGGCTGTGGGGAACACATGTAGGGCCAGACTTCTCTGGTGCTCTCACTTTTTTCTATCCTCTGGACACCTGGGCTCTGGGCTTCCCTAACTGCTCTTCCCCTGAGAGCATGTGCACCTGGCAGCCCTATCAGCTCTCACCCTCTGCAATTTTGAGTGCGTCCAGCTTTGTCTTGGTATAAGGATAGAAATGTCCATTTCTAAGTCAATTCTACATGGACACTGCAACTGGAAGTCTGTCTCAGTTGTTTTCTTCAACAACTCTGTTATCAGAAGTTTCATTTTACAGGTGAGGGAAATCAGTCCCAGAATGCCTGGCCCTCCTTCATGATATGCAGCTACTGTGCACATCTCCTGTCCCCTAGGAGACACCGCTGCCATCTCCCTGGCTGCTGAACTGTCCCTTTCTGCTTCCAGAGCTTTCCACCACCTGTCCTGTGATACCTTTTGGAGCTTTCCACCATAGGTGGTGCAGCTCCCGAGGCCCCAGGTGCCCCTTCTCTCCCCAAAACATTTATATTCCTGCATGGAGTTGGCACATATGTGTAACATATTTTAACTTTTCTTCATTCTCCTACCTGCCCCTCTTCACCAGTGTTCTCCATCTCTTGGTCCTCTTCCAATTTGAGAAAAAAATCTCTACTCCCTATTGTCTATCTGCTACTTGTGTGTGTGTGTGTGTGTGTGTGTGTGTGTGTGTGTGTGTGTGTGTTTAGGGAAGGTTCTACAGGGTGTTCAGAATATCACTACTAGATTGGACTTGTAGTAACCCTCCTGTTTACAGCCTCCCAAGAGCTGGGATTACAGGCCTATACCACGACACCCAGTCTCAACTATAGTCTCAACATGCTTGGGGGGCAGGCACAGCAGGTCTGGGGATGTATGCTTCAGTCCTACACTTGCTTGCAGGTGTTTCAATCCTACAGATTAGCTGAGCTATTTGGTCAGCCACTATCTGCTACTTTGATCTTCAGTTATACTTTGGATTTCTCTTTTTTTATTAACTTTATTGAAAATCAATAATTATATAGCATATTAAAAATTGTAGACAAATATTGAAATGTGAAAGATATAAGATCTAGACAGAATGAATTTTAGAGACATATTCTGAAATGAATACATTGCATGACATTGATGATATCACAAATTATGCTGCTATAAACATAGGTACACATGTATCATTATGATACAATGTTTTCAGTTCCTCTGGGAAAATTCCCAGTAGGGGGATAGCCAGCTTGAATGGGATTTCCAGTCCTACTCTTTTGAGGAGTCTCCACACTGACCTCCACAATGGTTGTACCAGTCTACATTCCCACCAGCAGTGGAGAAGTCCCTTTTCCCCACAACCTCTCCAACATTTGTTGTTGGTTGATTTCCTTATGATAGCCATTCTTTCTGGAGTGTTGTTTCTATTTGCATTTCATGGATGACTAGTAATGTGGAGCATTTTTCATATATTTATTCACTTCTTTAATTTCATCCTCTGAGAAGTGTGTATTCATCTCAGATGCCAATTTCTTAATTGGGTCTTTAAATTTGAGGGCCCTGTTATATCTTAGTTCTTTATATGTTCTAGACAGCAGACCTTTGTCTGATTGCTTATTAGTTAGGATTTTTTTGAAATTGTGGGTTGTCTTTTCACTCTGTTGACAATTTCTTTTGACGTGCAGAAACTCCTCAAGAAGAGTTGATCCCAGTTGTTGATTCTTTCAAGTGTTTCCCATGCAAATATATGTTTGTTCATGAATTCTTTACCTACCCCTATGTCTTCAAGAGTTCCTCCTACTTTCTCTTCCAGGAGATTGAGTGTTTCAATGTTTAGATCTTTAATCCATTTTGACTTTAGCTTAGTGTATGGTGATAGACTTGGGTCAAGTTTTAGTTTTTGGCCTGTATAAAGCCAGGTTTTCCAGCACCATTTGTTAAACAGGCTATCTTTCTTCCAGTAGGCTTGTTTGGGCCCTTTGTAGAAGATCAGATGGCTGAGTGTGTTCATAGATGCCTCTGCATCTTCTAATCTATTCCATTGATCTTCAGGTCTATTTCATTGCCAATACCATGCTGATTTTATCACAGTGGCTTGGTAGTATAATTTCAAGTCAGGAATTGTGATGCTTCCTGCCTTGTCTTTATTGGCCAAGATTGCCTTTGCTTTCTGGGTTGTTTGTGGTTCCAAATAAATTTTAGGAATGATTTCTCTGTCTCGGAGGTATATTGGTGGTAATTTGATAGGCACTGCATTAAATCTGTACAGCAATTTTGGGAATATGGACACCTTCACGATGTTGGTTCTTCCTATACAGGAGCAGGGAATATCTTTCCATTTTCTGAAATCTTCTATAATCTCTTTTCTTAGGGTGTTGTAATTTTCTGTGAAAAGATCTTTGACTTCCTTGGTTAAGTGAATTCCAAGGTATTTCATTTTACGAGGTGCTATTGTAAAAGGTATTGTATCTATTCTTTCCCTTTCAGTGTGCTTGTTATCTGTATAGAGGAATGCTATTGACTTTTGAGTATTGATTTTATAACCTGCTATGCTACTGAATTTCCGTATCAGTTCTAGTATTTTCTTGGCGGAATTTTTTTGATCTTTCACGTAAAGCATCATGTCATCTGCAAATAGTGATAATTTAACTTCTTCTTTACCTATTCTTATTCCCTTTATTTCTCCCTCTTTTCTAACTGCTGTTGCTAATGATTCCAAAACTATATTGAATAGGAGGGGTGATAGAGGACATCCTTGTCTTGTACCTGATTTAAGAGTAAAAGATTTCAGTTTTTCCCCATTTAGGATTATATTAGCTTTTTGGTTGTCATAGATGGCTTTTATCAAGTTAAGGTACAGTCCATCTATTCCAATTGTCTGTAGGACTTGGAACATGAATGAGTGTTGGACTATTTCAAAACCTTTCCCTGCATCAATTGAGATGATCATGTGGTTTTTAGATGTCAGTCTATAGATTTTTGAATATTGAACCATCCTTGCCACCCTGGGATGAATCTTACCTGGTAATGGTGTATGATCTTCTTGACGATTTGTTGTATTCAATTTGCTAGGATTTTATTGGGTATTTTTGCGTCTATGTTCATGAGGGAGTTTGGCCTGTTGTTTTCCTTTTTAGCTGTGTCTTTTCCTTGTTTTGGAATCAGTATAATACTTGCCTCCAGAAAAGATTTTGGGAGGATTGCTTCCTTTTCAATTTCATTGAAGAGTTTGAGGAGTGTAGGGATTATATCTTCTATAAATTTCTTGTAGAATTCAGCTGTGAATCCATCAGGACCTGGAATTTTCTTTGCCAGTAGGCTTTTTTTTTATTACGTTTCATATTTCATTGGCTGTTATTGGCTTATTGAGAGTTGTTATATCTTCTTGGTTCAGTTTTGGTAATTTGTACCTTTCAAGGAATCTGTCCATTTCTTCTGTGTCTTCTGTTCTGTGAGTACAAAGATTCTCAAAGTAACTATTGATAATCTTCTGAATTTTCACTGGGTCTGTGGTGATTTCACACTTTTCATTCCTTATTGCATGTACTTGAATTTTTTCTTTCCTATTTTTGATGAGGTTGGCTAGAGGCTTATCAACTTTAGTCTTTCAAAGAACCAACTTTTTGATTTGTAGATTCTTTGAACTGTTTTCTTCATCTCAATTGAATTGATTTCTGCACTAATCTTCATGATTTCTTCCCATCTTTGCGCTGTGGGCTTTGTTTGCTCTTCTTTTTCTAGATGTCGGAGGTGCAACATTAGGGTGTTTATTTGTTCCTGTTCTGTTTTCCTAGTGTGTGAGTTCATAGCTATGATTTTCCCTCTAAGAACTGCTTTCATCGCATCCCATAAATTCCAGTAAGTTGTGGTTGAATTTTCATTGAATTGTAGATATTATTGAATTTCTTGTTTAATTTCTTCTGTGACCCATTGACTGCTGATTAGGGTGTTGTTTAATTTCCATGAATTTAGTGGGTTTTTGTGGTTTCTTTTGTTGTTTAGTTCCAGTTTCATTGTACTGTGGTCAGATAATATGCATGGGATAATTTCTGTTTTCTTGCATAGACTTAAGCATGACCTCTGCACTAGTATGTGGTCTATTTTGGAAAATGACCCATGTGCAGCTGAAAAAAATGTGTATTCTGCTGTTGTTGGGTGGAACATTCTGTATATGTCCACCAGGTCCATTTGTTCCAAGCTCTGGTTCAGTTCTGCTACTTCCTTGCTAAGTTTTTGTCTGGTTGATCTATGTTTTTTGAGATAAGGGGGTGTTAAGGTCTCCTGTTAAGATTTTGATCTTAGATATTAGGTTTTTCATGTCCATTAAGATTTGTCTTACGTTGTTGGGTGTTCCTGTGTTTGGTGCATAGATATTTATGAGTGTTACCTCTTCCTCTTGAATTTTTCCCCTAACCAACATATATAGTGGCCTTCTTTCTATCATTTGATCTTTCTTGGTTTGAAGTTGAGACTGTCCGAGAACAGGATTGCTACCCCTGCTTTTTTCTAAGGTGCTGGGGTACGTAGTATTGTTTTCCATCCTTTGACTTTTAGCCTATGAATGTCCTTTTGAGTTAAGTGTGTTTCTTGTATACAGCATATTGTTGGATTTTGTTTTCTAATCCACTGTGCCAGTCTATTTCTCTTACTTGGAGAATTGAGTCCATTTACATTTATAAAATGTGTTGACTTATGTTTGTCATGATATTTACCTGGTGTTGTTTACTCCTTTGTATCCTGTGTTTAATTGTCTGTCCTGCTTAGTGGGTTCCTTCTGTTCTCATTTGTGGAGTTCTGGTCATTGTGCTCTCTCTCTAGAACTTCTTTCAGTAGCATGTGTAGGGATGGCTTTGTCGTCATGAAATTCTTTAATTGTGTTTTATCATGGAAGTATTTCACTTCTCCATCAAACCTGAAAGAGTTTTTTAGCGTATAATAGTCTGGGCTGGAATATGTTTTCATATAGGACTTGAAGACTCTCCTCCATGCT
The DNA here is from genome assembly GCA_004027165.1 of Ctenomys sociabilis. NCBI lineage: Eukaryota > Metazoa > Chordata > Mammalia > Rodentia > Ctenomyidae > Ctenomys > Ctenomys sociabilis. The sequence continues at coordinate 90,460 of PVKA01001945.1, read as the reverse complement.
CTCCTTGCCTTCATGGTTTGTGTAGAGAAGTCAGTTGTAATTCTGATGGGTTTTTCTTTGAATGTGATCTACTTCTTTTCTCTAGCAGCTTTCAGTATATTATTTTTGTTTTGGATTCTTGGGATCTTGACTATTATATGTCTCTGTGTATTTTTACTTGGGTGAAGTTATTTAGTTTTCTGTATGCTTTGATTACCTGAAAGTTGGATTGTTTCCTCATGTTTGGGAAGTTTTGTGCGATTACTTCTCCCCAAATTCTTTGTATGTCATTTGTATTGACTCCTTCATTCTCATTGAAGTCAATTAATCTCACATTGTTCATCCTGGCGTCATCTTGCAGGTGATGGATTATTTTTTCCTGCATTCTCTTTGTTTTTAAGAGATCCTTTCTCACCTTTTCACTAGCTGCACCAGTGTCTTCAAGATCTGAAACTCTGTCTTTCCTTTCACTCAAATGGTTTTGTAGACTTGCGATTGACATTTTTAGTTCTTCTATATCTCTTTGACTCTGTTTCATGCATTCTATTTGTTTTCTGTATTGCTCATTCAAGGAATCTGTCATATTTCTGATCTCTTCTATTTTTTTATCCATGTGTTCTTTAGAGGTAGTTATTAATTATTTTTCTGCAGAGTTTCTTCCAAGTTGAGTTTCTTCTGTGTATTTCTGGACTTCTTTCTGTATTTCAGATGTTATGATTTCGAAGAATTGTTTTTTTATTTCAGAAATCATTTCTGCTTTGAGTCCCTCATTTCCTTTCTGCTATTCTTTCTTTGCTTCTGTCACTGTTAATTCATACTTTTCAGCTGGCATAGTGCTCTCTGCACTTGTTCTGGGTGAGTGTTGAGTTTCCCCCAGATGTTTCTGGATTTGATTCTTTATTTCAGATGCTATGTATTAAAATATTTCAGGCATTAATTCTTGTCTCAGTTCCTCTATCTTTCTGCTGTTGTTCCTTTGCTTCCAACTGTGTTAATTCATTCATTTCAGCTGAGCTAGTGTCCTCTGAACTTACTGGTGGACTCAAGGCCTGAGATTGCGTTTTTCTCCTTGTCCTTGTCATTTTGCATAGCACTGACCTCTGACCTTTAGTGTAGAGCTTTTGTGCAGCTATAACCTTAGTGTGTAATGAGATTCACATGCCAGTCTATTAAGTTTAAGATTATCCAGTTATCCCTGGCCCGGATCTAGCTGTTGTGTTCAGTTCCTTTTTGCTGCAGCTCCTGTGGTTCCCTTCTGTTGGTTCCATGGTCATGCGAGCATGAACTGGTATGCAGAGCGAGTAGTGAAAATTCCCACTATCTTGGCTGGCTTTGGGGCGGGGATCCGGAAAGTTGCCAAAGTCGACTCTCTTATCTCAGGCAGGTTGCTCTCTAGGTGGGCGAACCTGGGCTTTGGTGGGCCTGCGGCCAAGCTGGGCTGGGTCTGGGGAGGTGAAGTGGAACTGGGAATGGCTGGGAAAGGGGATTGCTGCTAAATGTCCCCCTGGCATGGTGGGCCTGGAGCCCTCACTCACTGGCTGAGCTGTGCTGGATCTCGGGCTGCTGGGTGGAACCAGGGATCACTAGAAAATGTCTCTCCAGCACACTGGGCCTTGAGCCCTCACTCAAAGGCTGAACTGCACTGGGTCTGGGCTACATTGATGATAGATTGCACATTGTAAATAAATTATTTACAAACTTAGATGAATATAACAATAAAATCTGTACAAAATGAAAATGAAGAATTTACAGATCAGTCACATAATAGTTCACTCTGTGCCAAAATCAAGAAACTTACATTCATATAATTAGATTTCTCAAAATAGAAAGGGGTAGGCAATAAATATTTAAAGGTTTAAAATTTCTTAATTAATTAATTAATTAGTTTGGTTTTTGTTGGAATCAGGGGTTGAGTTCAGGCTCTTGTGCTTGCCAGGCAAGTGGTTATTCTACTGAACCATCTCCCCAGCCCCAAAATTTCTGAGTTTAGTTGAACTTATATCACAACATTTCCAAGATAAATGAACCTTTACATGAGAAATTTGAATAAAATCATACCAAGATACACAAAAATGAAATTGTCCAAAACTTATTGTATGGAAAAAATCATTAAATCATATGGATTTCTTACATAAAAGAAGCCATACAATATTAGGCTTGTATGTCTGATCGATTTCACCTAACATGTCTCAAGGTGCATTAATAACTCAGGATTATCCTTCTTCATGGCAGGATAGAACTCCACTGTGTATAAATACCACATTTGTGTCCCGTTGCCTGCTGATGGGGTGCACAGGCTGCTTCAAGGTTTAGCTATTATGAGTTGTGCTGTTCTAAGCATGTATGTTCCCCTGTAATATGATGCCTTTAATTTGCTAAGAGGGCAACAGCTGTGTCTCATGAAATGTCTAGCACTAGCTGTTTGAGGCACCTCTACTCTGATTTCCATAGTAGTTGCACTGGGTCATGTCTCTCCCAACAATGGAGATGGGCTCATTTCTCCTCGCAGCTTCCCGCCTCCCCAGTATTTGTTACCAACTGATTTCTTGATAGTGGCCAGTTTTTCAGGATTAAGATAAAATCTCAGTGTTATTTTAGTTTGCATTCATCTAATGGCCAGCAATGTTGAACATTTCTTCACTTTTTTTGGTCATTTGCACTTGTATGACATGTCTATTTCACTTGCTCACTTTTTGATTAGATCTTTTATTTGGAGGAGGTCTAGTTTTCTAATTTCTTCATATAGTCTTCATATTAGTTCTATGTCTGATAATTTTTCACATGTTTTAGATTTTCATTTCTCTGTTGATTATTTCTTTTTCTGTATAAAAGTCTTAAAACCTGGTACAATCCCATTTGTTCACTCATACTGTTATTTCTTATGCAATTGACATTCTACCGGGAAGTCCTTCTCTACCTCAGTGACTTCTAGAGTTTTACCTACTTTATCTTCCAACTGGCTAAGGGTTTCTGTTGTAACATTTAGATCTTGGATCCATTTTGATTTTAGTTTAACACATGGTGACAGATATGGATCTAGAATCAATCTTGTGCGTGTGGATAGCCAGTTTTCCCAGAGTCATTTATTTAAGACATTGTTGCTGGCATACACACTCACACTCACTTCTATGGCTAACCACACAGTGGTGACCTATTTTTTCCACCTTCCCCTGTTATATCTTCAGCAAATGCTTTTTGAATGGAAGACTGCACAAGACAAAGTGAGCTCTGGATGGCTGAGGAAGACACTGTTTCCATACGAATCATTTCCACAGAGAGAGGCCATACTGGAGCCATAGAGAGATAATGAGAAGACAGAAAGTTTTGAGTAACAATAGCAATTATAGTGGCTCAGATGTGTGAGTGTTTCCCTTTGCCTGGTATGGCTTGAAGCTCTTATTTATTAACTTATTTAATCTGCATGCCAACCCTGGATGGCAGGTACTGTCAGCATTTCCATTTTGTGAACATGGAAACTGAGGCAGAGAACACCAGGTAACCTGGCCTAGCTCACCCAGCCAGGAAGGGATGATGCAGAGAGTTAACCCAGGGGTCTGAACTCGGAGCTCCAGCCCTTGGCTTCCCAGCTCTTTCACCCCAACTCCATTGGCTTGTTTTTATTTCTCCTGAATGTGCTAGGGTGAGATGCAGGGGAGAGTAGGAGAGACAAATTAAGCTAAAGAGGTAGAGAGCATGAGGGGTATCATGCTTTCTGGATCTTGGGGGAGGAGGGGCTAAGCATGCAGGACTGAATGTGCTCGACTTTTTCTATTGAATTAGATATGAATACATCACCATCATCATGATTTATCATAGCTGCTTTGCAGCACAAAGGAGATGAGTTGTCTCTGTAAAATACATTCAGCTTTGAGGGTTTTTTATTGCGTGTTGAAATCTGCCTGCCACAATATTATTCAAATCAAATTAGCCACAGATGGAAAACCTGTGCTGCAAAGTAAGAGGTAAAGTTGCTCACACATTAAAAGAACTTACAAAACATGAATACTGGGGCAAACTCTTTTTTTTTAAACAACAACAACATTTGAAATACCAAAACCGTTAGGTATTTCAGTAATGAGGAAATCTGATCCTTGTTTCAGTGGCTGGGTCTGGTTAGAACATGAACCTTCAAGAGTTCAGGCTCTGGATCTGTTGATTTTATTCACCCGATTTGGGCCATGAGCTCAGCCTCTCAGAGATGCAGGTTCTTTGCATTAGACATGAAGCTCACTTCATTTCTGGAAGACCATGGTGTGGCTGTAGGGTGGGGCCTAGACAACGCTGAGTGCCCAGGATGTGTTTGCTGATATCTCTATGGATGAGCCCCCTAACTCAGTTTGTGGCACATATGTGTCCACGGCTGGGATTTAATGTGCAGTAGAAAAACAAAACATTCTTCTGACACCACTGTCAGGTTGCCTGACTTTGTTGGATAACAGTTGTCTCAGCCTTAAGTAATCAGAGACAGAGACTGTTGGAAATGCTGTCTCCAATGGCTTTTAATATTACTCTTTTAAATTGTTCAAATTCACCACCCTAGACAGTGATGTGTTTGAGCCCAAATTCATAGCTCATAACTTGAAATCTTGTGCTGCTTGTTAGATTCCCACCGCTCCCTAGTCTAGTTCAGTGCCTCCTCCCCTCGGTGCACATAGCCAGCCTCCAGCATGCTTTGAACAACACGAGTACATAGTCCCACCCCCACCAAGCCAGGCAGCAGAGACCCCAAGTCTACATGTGTAAACCCCTGGATAATTCAATCATACACTTCTCGCAGAGAGGTCTTGGTCTCACCTACTCATCAGAGATTTCAGGTGCTGTTACTAATTTCTGACAGTGGAACAACCATGTGTGTCAGCCCTAGAGTCAGTCACATCTTTCTCTGCCCTACGATCTGTCTTCGCTTTGGAATCTCATACCTATGCACTCTTACAAGTCACAGGTTCTTTCACATTTTGTCCTCATACCAGTCATCCCACTTGAGTCCCACACATTCTTTGACTTATTCATTAAACTGAGAAGGAAGTGGGGCAGAGAACGTGCTGGTCGGATCCACACTTCCATAAGCTTTTAAGGAGGCCAGGGGTTCATTTGAGAGTTGGTGAAACTGGAAGGACCTGGCACGCTGTGCTGAAGTTTGTTTTGCTATAAACCAGCTGGTCAGTTCAGGCTTAAAGTAATCTCATCAGTTGACCTGGGTAAATTTTCCTCAGTGGGGCAGTATCTAGTATTTGGTAGATGGCCAGTAGATATGGGTCGAATAACTGAATAAATAAGTATACTCACCAGCTGTCCTAACATCTTACATACAGCTCTGTTCATCACATCCTACACATGTAAATAGAGGTTCCTGCTTACTTCCTCACCTATCTACACATGCATATCTAATGCTGTCATGTTGCAAATATGATTTATTTGCTCTTCTGAAGAACACTGAAGTCTCTGATGCAGAGATATAAAAGCCTCATCAATTGCAGGTATTTGAACAGAGGTTGACTGCGTCGGGTCAGGCGGTGCCTATGGGGCTGCTTGCAGTGGAGGCCGCCTGGGGGTGGGTGGGCTGGAGGTGCAGGTGCATGTGAAGACCTTTGGTGGTGCAGCATGGAAGTGATAGGTCCCCTCGCTCCGGTTTCTACCTGATTATGTTGGCAGAGGAGCGATGCCAGATAAGCGAGACGGCGCAGCAAAATGGTGCTCCAGGAGCGAATGCGTGCTAGTCATCCCCAGGCGCACGTCAGCGGCTTGCAGCAGGTTCCTCAGCACGTGCCAGCTGGTCCTGGAGGAGGCGGCAAAGCCGCGCCTCCAAGCACGCAGAGCAAAAAGAGCTTGCCCTGGGATTGAAACAGTGGCGAGTATCGTCTGCGCAGAGCAGAACATGGGGACAAGAGCTGATTAAAAAGCAAGGAGAAAGCACCAGATACTCTCCTGCGAAGAGTGACTCAGCTCAAAGAAGAGAAAGAAAGGTTGGAAGCAAATATCAAATTGCTGACAAAGGAACTAAGCATGCTCAAGGACTTGTTCCTTGAGCATGGGCACAACCTTGCAGACAACGCTTGCAGCCCGTCAGCCCTGAAAGTACCACCACGAACTCCGACACCAAGGGAATGTGGGTCTCCTCTTTTCCAGACTCAGCTTGGACCTTGTAGGCATGGCCCCCACGCCCTTCATGTTTGTAGCTGGATGTGTCTTTTCCATTATTCAGAGATCCTTTGGAGGTTGTTTTCTAGGATCAGCATTGAAGAGTTATCAGTCATGTATCAATTAAAAATCATGTCCTGGACCTTGATGTTCTTAATGAATCCTGACTTCTCAGGAAATATATATATATATAGGAAAGGGAAACTGACAGGTCATGCAGAAATGCAGGAGGTTCTCAGTTTTAACAGATGTAAGTAATTGGATCAAGAAAAGTTGAATTCCATCTGTGTTAACTTTGTGATATCTAAATTATCATAGGGCAATACAAATCAATTGTTTTACAGTTTGGAGTTATTTTTGATGTCAGTTTAAATAAAGAAACACCATCATATCTTAAAGACAATGTGCAGTGAAGTGGTTTAAAAATAGAAATAACGAAAAGTAAAGCATAGTGGGATTAGGATTAGGGAGACTGCTAGGTCTTTGATTGGTATTGCTTCATGTCCTAAAGAAACAAACCTCATTTATGTTTCTGTAGCTGCTAGTAAACTAAGTTGTTCATTTTTTATACCATTTTGATAGACAAGTTAGGAAATAAAATGTTTAAACAGTTTGACACCATTAGTTACTGATTACTTTGGAATATTCATCCAGCTGGTAGTTTTTTCTGTGTTCAAAATAAATGCTATAGGGCCATGACTTCTAAAAGGCAACCCTGGTACCACACACACACACACACACACACACACACACACACACACACACACATTATTAGAAAAAATATATATCAATGCCATCTCTCAAAACAATCATCTACAAAAACTCAATCATATAAGGTTTTAACCTTTAATTTATTTCACTCAAATACATCTGTTTGGGTTTTTTTGTGTGTAGTAACTCTTAGCTAGTAGGCTGTTCTTCCAGACTTTGTGTGCCACTGCTTCTGTTGATTCATTGTATGCTTTTATGTCTCATAAATTATATTGGAAAGATATGCTGGTAAAACTCAGGATATAGACATTTTTTTCTGGAGACAAAAAGTGGCGGTCACTAATGTAGGGCCCCTCTAGAGTCTGTGTGGTGTCAGTGCTGGTGGTTAGGTTGTGCTAGCTTTGTCTTTTAGCATGGTTCTGGCTGCGGTCGGTTGGCTTCTGTGCACCATTTTGTGCCTGCATGTTGACTAGACAGACCTGTTTAAGGTCTGTGTTTCTAGGTTTTGTATTTGAATGTGGTCACTTCGGGCCACACTGCTGTTTCCTGCTAAGACTTGGGATAAAGTGACCAGGCAGTAACTCGAGTGGCACCTTGAGTTTGGTTGAAGTGTGCTGACCGTGCTGCATTCCTGGGCAGAAGGCGACACAGAGCCCTGCGACTCAGCAAAGATTTTTAGCGCTACAAGTTCCTTGCAAATGTGAGATTGGAGCCAAGTGTTGTTCCATGAAATGTTTTTCCCAAGGGCTGTTAACTCCCCATACAACCAAGAGAGGGTAGGGTTTTTGTAAGTTAGGGTCCAACAGCAGTTAACTTTGGAGTATCGATCTGCCGTTATAGTTGGTAGATGTTCACCTAACCAGGGCTTACCAACAGAGTCCTACTGAATCTAGCAGCTGATTGATTGGTATTATATAACTAACTTAATTGGAGATGTAGTCGGCCACTTGAATCTTTAAACACCTGTAATAGGAGTTACATTTTAATCCCATATTTTTTAAAAAAATAGAAATGAATGGTCACATGGAATTCATGGTTACCAATGGTACAAAAAACAGCTACAGGGAAATCATCAGGTATATGTACTCAGTACGTGACATCAGAACATAAGACTGGGAGTTGGAGAAAAATTGGTTCAAGCTTTCCTCTTGCCTATGCAACAGGTAATTGAACACAAAGAATTGAGCACAAGCAATTATATAGTGAATAAAAATGTTAACCCATGTCTTGGCTATTTTACTCAAGTTGTTAAATATGAAAGTTTTTAACTTCATAGATTTACCAGTACAAAATGGAGAGAAATTGAGGGTTGGGGGTAAGTTTAGAGATTGAGAATTGTAAAGTGACCATGGAAACATTTGATGTGAGTTTGTAACTTATGAACCATTCAGATCTGATCTGCTTTACATGCAGGTCCAGTGGCCTAGGGCTTAGGCTGTAGGGTGAGTTGCTGACTGACCTTTGACCCATTCAGTTGCAGATGGTGTGTGGGTCTGGCCCCTTGCAGTTTTTGGGGTGCCAGGTCAGGTGCTTTGCTTGTTCTCGCTAAGAACTAGTAAGACTCTCCTCTAATATGACCAGGTTTTTAAAATTCTCAAATTGATATAAAAAGTAGAAGTATGTACAATGTGATATAAAAGTATGCACAATGTGATGTGCCTTAATCCCCTTTAGAGGGCTGAAACTTTGTACCTGAACAACCCATTTAGCACTTGGTGCTTTTTGATGCCTTAGAAAAGGAAAAGTAATTTTTATTTGATAAAAGGTAACAAAGAAAAAGTCCATTCTACAGCTAATTAGATCTGCCCCTCAAGAAAAAGTATGAACTTGTTCTTTTTGTTCCTGGCTTTCAGTTTGTGAGATTACTGTATTTTTTAATATAATTTTATTTCTTTCAATAAATCCTAAAATAAAAACTTTTGGAACAATGAAAAGAAAATAAAAATAAGCAGAGGTGGATGTTGAGGGTGGTGGGATTCAGCCTCTGGTAAACTTAAGGTCTGTCTGAGCCCCTAACTTTGGGGATGGGAAGCTGTGCCCAGTGCCAAGGTCTCCCATTCCATCTGTGATATTTGAACAACTGCTCAAGAGTGGATTAGTTATTTTTGGCCCGAGTCTTGTTCATTTTCCTTTGGACCAAAGATTCCCAATGCCGGTATTTTGAAAGATTTCAGCCTTTTTCTGTCTTTGGGAACAATAGGCCAATTTTTCTACTAGCTCAAATTTGTGGGCTTCAAGATAAAATGGCAGAACTAATATGAAAATGAGAAGCTCAGTCTGAGATCCTGGAGGTAGACCAGGTTCCTAGAGCTCCAAAATCTGCTTGCACACAAGGCTTGCAAACACTTTCCTGTTACTCCAAGCTGAGGATTTATAAAATCCATATTTGGAGGTGAGCAGGCATGGGAAGAGGTAAAGACTCTGTGGCTTCCATAGGGCTGGCTATGGGCTGAATAATCTTGTGATTATTCAGAGGACGGTTGTGATTTGTCTGTCCCACAGCATATGTTTTAAGAGACTGAATAGTTAGCAACACTTAAAAGTCAGACATTTTTAAACACATGAGAAAAAAAAAAATACTGCTTCTCCTAAGAATCCAATAAGAGCATCTACACTAGGCCCACATTCCCTCATGCTGATAAAAACAGAATGAGAAAGTGCTTGGTCCCTTCCCAGGACAGCGCTGCTGGGCCTGTCTCTCGCTGCCACTTTCTGCAAGGTGCATCTGTTCCCTGGCCTCTCTTCAGTTAAGGCTGCTCTAGCAGTGCATCCTGGCATGTCCCACAGCCAGCTTCCTTTGTCACTTGTGTGTGCCATGAATCTCGGGGACACAGGCCAACCTGGAACTGTTTCATCTGCATACTAGATCTCAAGACATCCAATCTCCTCCTCCTCTCCCCTTCCACACTCACCGTACCCTGGCTTTTCTTCTTTTCTGTCTTCCAACAAATCTGGATTTGTTGTTGTTGCTGTTATTGTTGTTGTTGTGTCATAGTAAGGGCTATTTACCCTGGGATGATACATGTAAATTAGAAGTACTAAGGTGGCTTAAGAAAATAGATATTGTTCTCTCAGACTTTGAAGGCCAGATGTACAAAGTTAGGGTGCAACAGGACTGGCTGTGGTCTGGCAGTTTAGAGGAAGAATCTTCTCAAAGCCCCCTTCCTGGCTTCTGGCAGTTGCTGGTGATCTTTGGCATTGCTCGATTTGCAGGCAATCCTAACTTAAACCCCCAAGCCCTAATCCCATCCCCAAACCGAATCCCTCAGCCGTAACCCAAACCTTTCCCATAGTGTTCACTCCTGTCTGTTTTTATAAGGAATATTGGATTAAGGACCACTGTAATGGTATCCTCTGGATTACATCTGCCAGGATCCAATTTTCAAATAAGGCCCCTGCAGTGGATTGCTAACTGGCGGGCAGCTTGTTACACCCAACTGAATTGAACTAGCATGGTGCTGGGTGTGGGAGGCTGGCCTGAGGATTGTTATTGGCAGTGTAAGAGGCAGAACTGGAGAAGCTGTTTGGAGAAGCTGTTGGAGCTGTTGGAAGCTGCTCTCTCTCTTGGGCTATTCTGCTGGAGGACCTCATCATACTGGCTTTGCTGACAAACTTGGTTGTTTTTGTTGGAGGAGGAGTTTGGGGCTTGTTGCTACGAATGGCCGCTGTTCACTTTGGGGGTACTCTGGTCCTCATCCTGAGCATCACTTCTTGGCTCTGGAAGAGAAGGTGGTGCACTGCTCAGCCTCATGCAGAAGATTGTCACGTTGGCTTTCCTAATGGGAACTTGGCTGTCCTCATCACTGGTGTAGCTCAGGACCTCACTGTCTCTGAGCATGGCTATGGTGCTTTTTGAGGGAGCTCTGGTTCTTACCTTGAGCTCCATCTAGTTCTTCCTGGCTCCAGTGCAGATGCCTCAGCCTGCAGGCACAGCTTCTTTATCGCACTGGCATAGACTTCCTAGCTTCCACCACTGACCTTTGGGCCCTCCAAGGGCAGATCTGTAAAGCCAGCCTGCATGAGACACCGTTGTGGCTTCCAGGCCTCCAGCTGACTTGTGGGAGGCATTGCCATGGGCTCTAGTCTTCAGCTGGACTCATGTAGGGCACTGGGATCCAGGGCCCCTGCTGGGTACTTTGGTCTTCAGTGTGCAAATAGATTTCCTGCAGTCTTTGTATATGATTCTTTGGGTGAATATATAATAATCTTAGAAAATGTGTGCTGTATTATGTTATTCCCCTTGCAAAATCTCCAAACCATGATGATCTCATTTACAGGCATAGGAGTTAGGACTTCACCGTATCTTTGAGGGGCACAATTCAAGGAAAAAAAACCCAGGTCATTACCACCCAGGCCCAGTTCCTTCTTTCACATTGCCACTTTGTTAAAACCAGTCTGCTCAACATCCCACCTAGTCAGACCCCCAGTGCTCTGGAAATATCTCCTGTCCTATCCTTCTCCCCACCTCCCATGAGAGCTTTTATTCCATGTCATTCATTGGCAGATGAAAAGCCATCTCATGAGACAAATCCATAGTAGGAATGCTAAATTACATTAACTCTAAGTACTGATTTTCCTTGCATAACTGAAAGTGTTTTCTGGGTTATATGAGTAATGGTAAATGTTAAGTGCATAAAATTTGAACATTACATAAAAGTTTCAAGATTTCATTATATCACTGGGAAATGGTGTCAAACATTAATTTGATTTCTTTTCCTTCATCTCTCAATTTTTAATCTTAAAAATAAAATTTGTATAATTTTATAGATTAGTATTTAACAAGTATTCATATAAAGTCTATCTTACTGTATGGTAAATTTTAATATTCCATATTCTAAATGTTTTCTATATGCTAAGTAAACTTTAAATACTTTATGTGCATTATTTAATTTGTTCCATATAATTTTCCAGAGTTCAGTCTCCTTATCCCTATCTTATGAGGCAGAATAAAACTAAGGAACAATTTCCAAGACTATACCTTTATAATTTGTAGCAGTCAGAGTGCAAATCTAGCTCACAAAGCTCTAGAGCTTCACAGATATTTATCCACTATTCTGAGAATCATATTTTAGAAATGGGCCAAATCTATTTCTTTATTTACTTGGATAAAGGAATCTCAACAAGAATCAACTTTTGTAGCAAGTTCAAGGAAAGCTACCTTGCTTCTTCTTATCCCTGCCACAAAACCTCTCACTCCAAGGGCTGGCCAGATAGCTCAGTGGACTAAGGCACCTGCTTAGGCAGAGGCAGGGACTGGGGTTCAATCAGTGCTGGCCCTGCCTTCAGGGAGCACTGAGACAGTCAGTGAGACTGGGTGTGCTGATGTGTGCCTGTAATCCCAGCATTTTTGAGGCTGAAAACAGGAGGGTCACCATGAGTCCGATACGTGGAGTGAGACCCTATAGATCCTGTACTTAAGAAAAAAAAAAGAACAATTTTACCCCCTAAGGAGACCTCAATGCTTTCAAATCCTAATCTTATTTTTTCATAGGTGTATGCATGAGCATGTACACAGCCTCGTGTGTGAGCACACACAGCACACACACACCCTATACCATCCATCCACCTGTACAATCCAGAGAGCGATTCTTCCTTCTTTCTGGCTGTCTCCTATTTCCATATTCAACACACGGGCCAAGAAGCCAGGCTTGCTCCTTGGGTATCTCTTGAGGGCATCTTCTCCTTCTCGCCTTCTGGACTCTGTTATCAGTGGCAGGGAAGCCTGGTGTTGCACCAGTTTTACTCATGAGTGTCTGTGAGTCTGGTCACTCATGCTCATGGCTACTTCCTCACCAGAAGTTAGTAATGCAGACATGATTGATCTCCAGTGACAGCACAACTGTATGTTTTCCAATAGATAGGATTTCAGTGGAGGAACTTACCTTAGCTGTGGGATAAGAGAATAAGAGGCACAGCTTTTCACTGGGCTGTTGACTTTTTCTGAAGTAGATTTAAGCGAGTGAGATTTTCATTTCTGGACAATATACCCGGGAGTCTCTAGCAGTCAGACTCGGGCTGAGGTCAGAGAGCTCTGGATTTGAGTTCCACATCTGTGAGTTGATATTTGTGTGTTCTTGGACTTTAGACCAACCACATGCTCTAACTATATTTCTATAATTAGAGCCATTACAGAAAATTATCACAAACTGGGTGGATTGAAGCAGAAAAAATTTCTTCTCTAAAATCGGGATGCTGGAAATTCCAAGTTGTTGGGAGCCGAGCCAAGATGGCGCCCGCTCCTCGCTCCCCCGCCCATCGTGTCTGCAAAGATGGCGCCCATATCCGGCTTCCTGGTTCTTGTTGCTGTACCAACCTCTCCCTTATTTAGAATAAGCCCGCCATTGCTGTAAGATCTACCAATAGTAATCGGCCACGTGTATATTATGATTGGTTTGTGAAATCTATATAGCTTGCTGTATCACGAGATCCGCCATGCTTGCACGATAGGAGCCGCGGATAGCGGACGCATGTAGAGGCTTGCATCCCACTCGATAAAGGCTTGCTGAACCCTGCGTATAAGTGTCTGAGTGTCTTCTTCCGCGGGACGGGAGCGGCGCCGGACACCAAGTGAAGGAGCTGACAGAGCCATGCTTCTCCTGAGGGTTCCAGGTGTGGACGTTTCCACACCCCTTCCAGCTCCTCAGCTTGCGGCAGTAGGATTCCAGTCCTTGCCTCCATGTTCACTGTATTTTTACCTTCAGGTCATATGGCACACTGTGTGACTTCATTTTCTTAGAAAACCAAGGAGAGTGTTCTTATAAAACTTAGAAGAATGAGGAAGGTAAGCCTTAAGTCAGCATGATGTCATCTTCACATGCTTCAAAGGTCTTATTTCTAAACAAGGTCATATGCAGAGGACTTCACTGCATCTTGAGGGGGTCGTGCTTAAATTCATAAGGCCTAAATTAGTTTTGTGACTTGTAAAATGGAAATAATAATGCTCACTGCTAGCCACAGTTCTTGGAAGGACTAAGTGACAAACACGTCCAAGGTCTCGCTGCATCCCTGCATGGTAGGTCAGATTCTACAAAGCATGGTGGACTCTTCATTTTCCTCTCTAATTTTCCCCTCTTTTCCTTCTCCCAGGTTTGTTCAAGGTAGAAACACACAATAAAAATTTACCTCACACCTGGTAGTTTCCTTAATACCACTAATCTAGTAGGTGATGGTGAAGTGCATCCTTTCAAAGCAATGTGTTTACCACTTATAATATTTCCAGACAGGACCTAGAGTCCAGATGAATGAAAAGCTTGCTTGCACCCCAGTGTTCACAGCCCCAAGTCTTGCGTGAGTAGCTTCATTTGATGAAGAGAGCTAAGTCAACCTTGCCCTTTCTCAGGGTCACAGTGAAAGAGACAAAACTCCACTTATCTTCACTGTCACAAAAGAAGTGCAGGGATTAGGGAGGAACCCAATATGTTCAGGGCAGTCCACCCAGGGGACAGGAGGTAATGAATAAGCCCCTCCCACCATACTCAGTACCTGCTACTTCCCTGGGGGACCCCTTGGGTAGTCATGTGCGACCTCAGGACAAGCCCTTAAGCAATTCCAAGGGAGATTCTATTGGTATACTTTGTAGGAACTCACTTCTATTTTCTTGTCTCAGTTTAACATCTTTTGTGTCTGACTTCAATGTACAGGGCAAACTTATTGAATCAATGGCAGATCCTCTTCTAGAAGGTCTGATACATGCTGTATCAACTTGTCCTTAAGAAAAATCTACTTTTACGCCAGGCATCCCATTGGAGGAGAGAACAAGTACTTGACAACTTAAGTGTTGCACCAGTTAATGATAGTGACAGTTATTATAATCCCAGCCCCTATTTATTGCCTTTTTGTCATATGCTAGACTCTGTCATTGACATTTTACATCACAGTGGGGCATGAACGGTGAAGTTCATGGTGCTGATATTGATACAGGAGAAAGAAACTCCCAATCTGAAAAACATCTAGGATGAGTTCATGTTCTTTAAAAATGAAGAATGAACTTTCATGTTGCAGGCAGCTGAATTAGATAGAAATATTATAGACAGTCAGACAGGCCAAGCCCTCAAGGAGCCAGCACAGAAGACAAGACACCTTGCAACTGTGAGAGAGATGATGCTCTGCCATGGGTCAGACCAAAAGATCAAAGATCAAACAAATGCAGACCTCCCTAAAGATAAGCATCCAGGATTGGTCATCGCCTTAAGGAAGCCAGGAAGCCACCAATATAACTGCTACAGCTATGGATAAGCTCCTGATCTATATTTAGGCTCACTTGCTACATGACTCCCTTACCCATTTGGTCTTGGATTTAATCAATTTACCTGAGCAATGGGGTTGGAACCTTATTGGTTGACCATAGTTTCCTCCCACCTCATGCCCATCTAAGTGAGTTCCCATATTCTCCACCTTAGACTCACTTCACCACTTGATTTTACTCTATAAAAATTCCCAGAAGAGACAGCTTTGGAGGGCAACCTGCTCAGGTCTCCCTTCTTTCCTCCAATAAATTTATTGTTTTCTTAACTTCTGTTTGTCCCTAAAATTTGTTTTTTGGTTATAGAGAACATGAACTCATCCCAGGTACCTTTCATGTTGGGAGTTTCAGCCCCCTGTATTGTCAGGAACAATAGAGGTTAAGTGCAGGATATGTTTACTGGGGGAAGGAAAGCTTCTGTCCAAGACAGGGACAGAAAGGGACCCATAGTGGGTTGCCAAGGACCCTGCCTTTTGTAGTGAATTTTATTGAGCAAATCTACAAGGGGAGCAGGGCCCAAGGAGGTAAACATGGCAATTTCCTAGGTGGGCATGGAGTGGGACAAAACTATGGTCAACCAATAAGATTACAAGTATAATTGCTCAGGTAAAATTGATTAAATCAGAATCAAATGGGGAAGCAAGTGAAGTAGCAAGCAAGCAGGCATGGACATAGAACAGGGATTTTTACTGTGGGTCTTTGGGTTGGTGGTTCCTCCTGGCTTTTCTCAAGGTGATTGAGGCCTATTTAGAATACCAGTCCCTGAAGTCCATCTCTAGGGAGGTATGTGGGTGCATTTGTTCAATTTTTTTTTTGTGTTGAGGTCTGGCCCACAGCAGAGGTGCCTGTCTCTCCCACAGTCCTAAGGAATCTTTTCCTCCATGCTGGCTCTTTGAGGGCCCAGCCGCTGCCTATAGTATTTCTATATACCTGGCTGCCTACAAGAGGGGAGACTGAACTTCCTTTGAATTAGAAAAGAATGTACTGCTTAGATGTAAGTGCAAAGGCAGGGTTCTGGGAGTTAATTGAGCCATTGGTAGGAGGCTGGGTCCAGAAAAAGCTGATTCATATTCTGCTGTTATGGTATGAGAATTCAAGCCATGTCGTCATATGTGTTATTCTATGTGATAGATTCATGACTTTGCTTTGTGTAAGGTGGGATAGATACAATTGTCTGATTATGGGCTATGTGGAGATTTCATAAAATAAGATAAAATGGGATTGACTGTTTGACATCCCCTATTAGAAAGAGACTGGCTTTTGTTTTTAAAATATTTTTTGAATTTGCAAATTATCCTGTGGGTCGTTCCAAACACCCTAGATGATTACAGAGCCTTTCATAAAGTTGTAGAAAGTGATATAAAACATGTAAATTATCTGAATTCATTACTGGAGAATTAGACTTTAATTTGTGTAGGTCAAAGGGTGGATTTCTCAAAAATGTTGATTATACAAATGTAAAAGCATAGGTGGTGTGTGTGTGTGTGTTATAAAATTCCTTACCAGTCTTGGCTGTATTTGAAAAATAACCACATGTTTTAACTAAAAAACTTATTTGGCAAAAAAAAAAAAAAAAAAAAAAAAAAAAAAATATATATATATATATATATATATATATATATATAATAATCAAACCTGTTTTAATGTTAGTGTAAATAATACTATTAAAATCCATGAAGTCATTGCTTCTTGGATTGCATTTGGATTGCAGAGCCTTTCATTTTTGCATGACGTCTAACTCCATTTAATTTTCTACTCCCCAAAGGTTTTCCTTGCATTAAGCTTTATGAAAATTCTGCAGAAAATTATTTTGGCGTGGGGAAGTGCTTTTACATATCAGGAAAGGCTGGAGAGCGCTTTTATTTTCTCATGGAAACGCGGCAAGGAAAGGCCCCAGGGCAAACCTAGATTGTTCCACTCTCTGCCTGCCAATCAGCCCTGACTTCCCGACCTCCCAAACCTTGGAGGTTTGCTTCCGAGGCCCCGCCTGTCTTAGTACCGGTCGCCACCGAGACCCCGGGTTCCTCTCCGCCTGCAGGCAGCCCGGCCCCGTGGACCCCGCAGAACACCTGCCCGCGATCCTCGAGCCCCAGCCGCCGCTCCGCGTGGCGTCCGGAAGCGCAGGGCCCGGGCGCGGTTGCCATGGCAGCGGAGACGCTGCGCGAGCGTCCCCGCCCTCCCCGACTCGAGCCCGGCCCGGCCCCGACCCTGCGACTGCCGCGGCGGCGATCGGGAGGGCGGGAGCGCAGCCTCGCTGCCCCCGGGGCTCCCCGCTCGCCGGCTCCGCCCCGTGCGCCCAGCCGGCCGTTCACAGCCCTCGAGGCGGATTGTTCCCCGCCCGTCCCAGCCGCCGACTGCGGAGAGGGCCTCAGATGCTCCGGGTTCCACAGGGCCATTGTTAGGCCTTTGTGAAGCAGTTTTGAGCCTAATAAATAATGCCAAAAGTCTCCCTCGCAGCCAAAATGGCCCTTTGGAACCATTTCTAATAGCATTTTTGTTCTGCAGTGTCTCCCAGGGTCACAAAGCATTTGCGCCGCACAGCGGGAGTGGGCGCGCCGCGTGCCCGGGACGCCCGGGGGCCGAGGGTGCCATCGCCCGCCCGCAGGTAGAGGGGCCGGGCCAGCCCAGGCCCTGCACCCGGGTGCTTCCCAAGGCCTCAGGACTTCGCGGCTGAGGTGTGGAAAACACCAGGGAGGCCCTGCGTAATGTAATAGCTCGCATGAAACCTGATTACACGTAGTGTCCCTAAAGCTGTAAGCCTCAAGAGTCCCGGGGGAATTCTTCAGGCTGGTCGAAGCTAGATCCTAGTTTGCTGTCCTGGAACCCTTGGAAGTCATTGTAATATAAGAGATCTGAAACTTTCTGATTTGCTGTAGAAAACAAGGACCAGTGAACTGGTCATTCTGAGCAATATTCTTTATTGTGTTTAACAGGTTAGTAGAACAGCTTCTCAGGGTGATATAATGCTGAGACCTGCTGTATCCAAGAGTTTATGGGCTTCATTTTTCTCCCTTTAATGTCGTTTTAAGTATCCAGAAAGAAACAGAAGTTAAGTGTGACCAGTGTATCCATATACATTTTGTATTCAAGTCCCTTATAGGTTCCTTAGTGGAGTAGATTTATAAAGTTTGCAAAGGGTATGAAATCTTATTGCATTAAATTTATTTCAATATATATCTAAATCTGTAATTTAAGACATCATCATCTTTCAATGTCAAATTTAAGTCTCAAAGTTTTGATGGGAGGGGAATGAAACTCCCGACCTGAAAGGTACCTGGGCAGAGTTCGTGTTCTCTAAAACCAGAGAATGAATTTTAGAAACAAATGGAGGTTAAGAACAAAATATTTATCGGGGGAAAGAAAGCTTCAGTCTGACACAGTGATAGAAGGGAGGCCCAAGCTGTCTCTTCCAGGGATTTTTATAGAGTCAAACCATGTATGAGGCAGGTCTAAGGTGGAGAACACAGGAACTTGCTAAGGTGGGCATGAGGTGGGCCAAAACTATGGTCAAGCAATAAGGTTACAAGCAGCATTACTCAGGTAATATTGATGAAATCTAGAACCATGTGGGGAAGCGAGTCACATAGCAAGTGGGCATGAATATAGGACAGGAGTTTTTCCAGTAGTTGGTAGCAGTGGGATTAGTGAGTCTTCCTGCTTCCTCAAGGAAGCATCAGTCAGGCGAGTGATAAGCATCAATCCCAGTTGCTTATCTTTAGGGGGGTAAACGTTTGTTTGATCTTTGGTCTTCAGGTCTGGCCCACAGTAGGGGCATCATCTCTTTCACAGTTGCAAGGTGTCTTGTCTTCTGTGTGGTCTCCTTTGACCTAGCCCTGTCTGACTGACTATAATATTTTTATCTAATTCAGCTGCCTACAGCAGTGAAAATAGGAGTAAAATATTTTAGACAAACTGCATGTAGAAATCTTTCTAATCTTTTTGAGATTATTAAAGTTCTTTAAACAATAGCATTCTCTAGGAGTAATGCACTTTAAATAAGGTAAATGGTGTGGCCAAACTTTAGGATATCTTTGGTCCATCATTGATATAACTTATGTGGTTTTTATAATTAATTATTCCTTTTGATTATTTGTGATTGTAGGTTTAGTAGAAGAGAATGCACAAGTTGTTATCAGTGGTGATTGCTGTAGTTTCCCAAGTATATAAAAACTTCTACTCAGCAGAGTTCACGTGACAACGCTAAGTTCAACTTTGTATCGTTTGGTTGGGGAGTTTGTGGGTACACAGATGGCTTTGTGTAGAATTTTGATGTGGGAATATTTAATTTTTATATGGTAGATGGATTCCCTCAGCGGCAAAAATGCAAATTAATGAACGTACTTAAAATGCTATGCAGAAGTAGAAATTGTGTTCAGGATTGAGAAAAAGGCTTCAGGTGAAAAACGTAAAATACATGGTATATCCTCTTCGAAAGCAGTTTCCCAGAGCAGGTCCATGGAGTCCTCGTACTAGACAGATGCACAGCGAGGTAGAGCATGTAGACAGACAGCTGAGAAAGGAACTCTTTGGAGAGCAAACGTGTGGAGAAGTGGCTGTTCTGTAGTTCTTTTTGACTGAAACATCTAACTGGGAAGGAAGTTTCCGAAGACAAGGGAAGGGTAGGTGATTTTGAGGTTTATGAAAGGAGGTAGCACTGTTCAGATCAGAGGTGGTGTGCCTGGACTTGGGGAGGAGACAGATGGGATGTCATGGGGAAAGCTAAGGAGTTTTGGCTGATCTGGCTCTGAAAAGCCAGGACAGTGTCCTGTACTTGTGACCGGTGTGGTCACTTCCACCAATTGCTGGAAGTCCCTTCTCTGTTAAATAGGGATAAAATGTTTTGTTTGTTCAGAAGGATAAGTGGAAGACAAAGTTTGTTGCCAAATCAGAGCATTCTGAAAAGTAAGGAATACATGAAGACAAGCTACTATTTTTGACTAATCTCAAGTAGCATCTTATTAACATTGGCTGTGTGAGGCTAACTTAAGGTTTGTAGGTCCAGCTGGCTTTGGCCTCATTTCCCAGTGAGGAAGGCGAAATGGACACATTGATGATTGGCTGGGTGCCAAATGACAATGATGTCATCTGTTGCCCTTGCCCACACCCCTCCAGGGTAATATCTACTCAAGGCCAGGTCTATATTTGAAAACAACCTATGTGGTTGAGAAGTTCAGAGACTATTCATTTTGAACCTTCAGTCTGGAACAGTACAGAATACTTGCTGCCATTCTCCAAATGTGAGCATTTAGCCAAGCTCCAAGACTCTGAAGCTTCCCAGATAAGGGGAAGAACAAGGTGATGTTTGTGCAGCTACAAGTGGGATGGTGAGGAGCTGAAGCCATGCAGATGGCCTAGAAAGCGCTTGTGGTTAGGGGAGGACCTGACTTTGAGAAGAACGCTTCTTAGGCAGCCCAGAGTCTCTGTGAAGTGAGATTGTCTTCATCGATTCTTTCTCATGGCTTTGTGTTGTGTCTGGGCCCCACTCCTGCCCTCCCCCTACACCGTCCACCCTATGCCTGCTGTCCCCTATGGGATTCAGTCTGGTTCCATGAGTGTGTTGGGACCATTGTGAGGTGCTGATGGGGGTCTATGGTTGTGGATGTCAAAAAGGAGGGCAGAGAACTGTGGGCCAGCTCAAGTAGTATTTCTTCTCATCACTGTGGGTGCCAAGTACTGGCTTTGATGCTGGGAATATTAACTCAAAAGGATATAATCTTTTTTGCTCAACAAGCTCAACATAATGTAAAGTTACTTCATTCATTTTATAAAATTTATTTAACATGCTCCATGTGCTGGATTTGCTTTTGCTGGGAATATTGCACTGAAGAACCATTTTGATACAGTAAACCTGGATGACACAATAGTGTTCACTTGTGCAATTATTTTTTTAAATTAAAAAATAATATTTATTTACTTTTTTATTTGGTACTCACTACATAGCTAAGACTCATGGTGGTCCTCCTGCCTCAGCCTCTCCATCACTGGGATGACAGGAGTGCACCATGATGCCCAGTTGCATTGGCTGGCATGGTGTGCCCAGGGTTCTGGGACTGGCACTGCAGGCAGTACAGGGATTGAACCCAGGTCCTTGAGCTTGACAGGCAGGTGATTAGACTGCTGAGCTATCTCCTCAGCCTTCACCTGTGCAATTTTTTAGTGAGAACCTTGAAATAAATAATCTCCAGAGATTTAAAGTATAAGTAGCATCTATTATGAGGCCGAGGATACTCTTGCTTATCTCACTTACAGTGAAGATTCATGTATTTCACTGCAGCTGAGGTAGTATATTTGGTGAGAAAGTGCTACCTTGGGTGTGTTCTTGTGGGTGGTGTTAGACAATATATGATTTACATACCATCATATACTGTATGCTTCCTGGTTCACAATTAGTTATAATTATAGTTTAAAAAATTATAAACTCCAAATTCAACCAACTCAATCAGCTTTGGTAAAAAATTCTGAAGTTTGATATTCCATTAAGTGCAGTGGAAACACGGGAAGGGGAGGGTCAGTTTTGGCTGGAGCATAGAGTATACTTCTGGGGTGGGGCAGAATTCAAACTTGACTTTGGATAATCCAGGAGAGATTTGGAACAGACAAGGAGGGTGCAGTGGGGACTATTGACTGAGACCAGTCAAATTTTGAGGAGCTAGAAGCCTGTACAGTTTGAAGGGACCTCTGTAGGGGAAATAATACAAAATTATGAACATAGTAAGTTGAGAGACTTGGAAGGATGCTTGGAAGGACACTAATGTGTCCTTAGTGTCTGCATCATCCAGCTTTGAGCAAGACCACAGGCCTGGAGGACTTATTTATTCTGTATGGTGACATGTGACTGCGTGTCCACAAATGAATGCATGCTTTGACACATCAGGGACAGCAAGAGGCCAGGAGTCAGGATCCTGTGAGGGCCAGGCATGGCTGCTGCTCATTGTTATCTTTTATGAATTATTTGAGATTTTGAAAACTAATAACCAAGCCATCCTTCAGAACCATGCAGCGTAGGTACAGACTTTGGAAAGTAGTTCAAATAATGTTTTAAAGGAGGCATCCAGTGCTGGGTGCATCTCAGGGGGAATGGCCTCACTTGCTTTCCCCATGTTTGATTCTATAACTAGACAGGTGCTACTTTTATTTCATTTCACTTTAGTTTGTTAGCACATGTCTGCAGTCCATGCATTTTGCAGTCATCTTGGGGGGCTGGCACACATGTACAGTACAGCTTGCTTCTTTTTCCTTTACTCCCTTCTTCCCCCCTCCTCCAGTATTTTCCCCCTTTTCATCCTTGTTGATTTTGTTAATCTTAGCTCACGTTTATGGTATAGAGTGTCCATGTTCACTGTGTTATCAGCACCTTGTACTGGACATGTCCTCACTCTACTTTCTTCCCCAGCTCCCTTCTCCCATTCCTGGTACTTGGTCCTTGGACCCCTTCCTATGTGTCAGACTCCTGCCCCTTGTCTCGATCTAGCCTTCTTTTACTTTTCTCTTAGTGCTTTGCCTTACTCAGCTGAGAGACATCATAGAGTACAGTATTTAAGTTTATAAGTCTGATTTATTTCACTCCACATCATATTTCCTAGGTGCATTCATTTTTCCCATATGTGCCTCCAATTTGCCCTTCTGCATGGCTGAGTAGAGTTCCACTATCTGTAGATGCCACAGTCTCCTCCTCCACTCACATGCCAGCGGGTGTGCAGGCCATTTCCAGGGCTTAGCTGTTATGAATTTTGTTGGTATAAATGATGGAATGCACGTGTCACCGGAGTATGAAAACAGAATCTCTTTGAAGGTGACGCCTGCAAGGGAGTAGGTGGGCCACATGGGATATGGAGCAAATATGAATTGATAAAACATGACATTCGTAATAGTTTAATATAGTTAAATGGCAAAGTCTTCAAGGAATAAAGTCTTTCATTTCAAAATTTACTTTTTTAGAGAACTTAGGGAAAGTTATCTTTAGATAGTAGGGGATGGTTTTAAATTTTAGAATATTTTCAAAAATGAATACTGTATGATTAAAATAGAAATTTCAGTCTTACTTTTAGCCAGGATTTATAACAATGCTTTTCAATTTTTTTTTTCCAAAGCTCCTAACCGGAGTTTTATTCCCTTACTAAAACATCCCTGCCAGTCTGTGTTTGAGGTGGGCTGAGCACCGCTCTAGCCTGTGCTGCTGTAGCTCTGCTCCCTGCACTGAAATTTTCCTCCTTTTGACTTTTTGTATTTTTCCTTTCTTTGGTTTTTTTTTTTCATAAAAATTCTGCCATCCTTCTTGCCCAGTTACTTTTGCACCTTTATTATATTTGCACTATAATAGTTGCATACTGTTCAGGTCACCTTTCTGAGGTGCACGGTTCCCTGGGACTTAGGGCAGATACCTGCGAACAGCACACGTCAGTCTCCCAGTGCCTGCATCTGTTCTGCGGTGTGGAACCCAACGCCCCTGGCTGTCTGCGTGCTCCCTACTGCAGCCCATATTCCTGACCAGTCCCAAGCCAGCTATTCTTCTTCATAGACTTTCACATTCTGGATACTCAGTGGAAACAGAATAATGCATTATGTGGTCTCTTGTAACTTCTTTCATTTAACAAACTTTTCAAGAGTCACACATTATATACCACTACTACCTTTTTCTCCCCCTTGAGCCTAGAGATTGAACCCAGGACTTTCACCTTGAGCTACATGTCTAGTCTTTTTCGTATTTTTATTTTTAAAATTTTGCTCACTCACCCCTAGGTCGCAAAACCTCCTGCCTCAGCCTGCCAAAGTGCTGCAATTAGAGGTGTGCACCTTGACAGCTGGCCAGTACTTCCTTTCATGGGAAATAATGTCCTGCTGCTGTGTGGCTATGCCAGCTACTGTTTATCCACCTGTCTTTCAGTGGAAGTGGAGCTGTCCTTCCCTTTGGACTGCTCTGAGCAATGCTGCTGTGGACCCTGGTGTCCGAGCTTGGGTTCTGACACAGGGTTTCCTCTCATGTGGATGCAGCTCATCCTTAGTCCTCCCAGCCAGTGCAGTTGCAGCACGTGGCAGTCACTCCCTTCTCCATTCCACAGGAGAAAGCAGTGAGCAGAGAGGGTGAGTCACTTTCCGCTGGTCACACAGCCTCTACAGTGCAGAGCCTGGTGATAGTAGTGCCAGCTGACTCAGGCACATGCAGGATGCCCTTGGGACAGCTAAGAGAGGACACAAAGGTAATAATGACTAATCAATATCCTCACCCCCAGCCACCTTCCAGTAAACTGGCTAGACACAAGTAGTTCTTGAAATATGTCCAGAAAATGTAATTCTTAAAAATGGCATTGCTGGGGCCGGCGATATGGCCCAGTGGAATAAGTGTTTCCCTGGCAAGTGCAAGGGCCTGAGTTAAAAAACAAAAAATAGCATTGCTTGTATGGATTTAGTATCATTCACCTATTTTTATATCATTAAAAAAATTTTTTTCCCCTCTCCTGACTTCACTTGTCCTGTTATGATACCGCAGCTAGATATTGGGAATGGCCGAGCCCACCCCCCAACTGTTTATTAACTGATTCCTTTGGGGCCAGTCCCCTCCCCCAACTCTTCTTTGGGATGAAACCCGAAATCAGTATTGTGTGTCAGTTCCTTCCTTCCCACACCTCCTCTAGGTTAAAGTTGAATTCTTTGAGATCGAGATTGTTTGTGTATGTGACTTTAACAATGTTCTCTTCACATGTCATTGCCTAGGCCCAACAATTGCTTGTTGACCCATTTTAACCTCTTTTGAGCGTCATCTTCAAAGTGTAACTGTCCTTGACAATGACAGAGACCTTCCTATTGTCTGGTCCTTCCAGGCAATCTTTAACATGGAGCTCAACGGCTTTCAGATGGAGGAGTTGGCCAGAGGAAAGAGACAAAGTGAGCTGTTGTTCCTGAGTGACTTTTCTAAAGTTTCCCTTTTCTCTCTTAGAATCGTGCATTTCTATAGAAGATGACAGACGTTTTGACAGGTGCAGTATGCTTTCAACTGTTGTGTCCGATAATTCTTTTGTCTTGGGTTTTTTCAGCAGAGTGGTACATCTTGGGATTCTGATATGCATATTGTTTGCTTTTCATTTAGTGTGGTGAAGCCTTCCTTCTTGCTTTTTCTCCACCTCTCTCTTTAGGCCCTTTGCACGCATATCACTGACCCAACTGGAAAGACCAAAGCAGTGTGGTAGCCTCTCCCCTTTCCTCCCTTCGTTTTTCTTAAAATGGAAATCACTTCTTGCACTTAGACCTCTTTAGTTTTTTAAAAGAAAGAAAGAAAAAGAAATTATCAAAAGATCTGAAGAAGCAGCAGAAATTCCATATGACCTCATGGCCTGTGGATAAGCATTGTTTGCATTTTGGAACATACCCTTCTGTATATTTTTCTTAGTATATTCACATATAAAACTACTTTTGTTGAAATCAACTTGTACACTACTCACTGTTCTGTGAGCTCATTTTTCTCCATCGCAATGAACTGTGATGGAGTTTGTAATATTATCTCCTGTAATATTAGCAGGTCTTTATTACCACTTTAAATATCCACAGAGAATTTCATTGAGTTATTATGCTATAATCTAACAACTTTACTGCTTTGGTGCATTTTAATTATTTGACATTTCATTATAGTCATAGTTTTCGTAATGAGTATAATAAATACATTTTGCTTTTTTTGTTATGTGCTTTTTTGATTACATCTCTAGTGTAAATTACTGGGTAGTTGCTTGTTAAAACTGCATGCAAGATTTACCTTTTAATAACTTTTGTGTTTGTCTAGAGAGATTCTTAAACATTTCATCTAGCATTCCCTTTGACTTGCAGAATTTAAGACAAAAGTAATAGCAGTTAGGAAAGATTTAGTCTAAAGATGAACTCAGGGTTTCTAAATTAAATCATCTTGGCTCTTCATTTTTATTGCAAAGAATTAGGAATTCTACATAGGAATTGGAACTGGGCTTCCAAATATGTAACAAAATATATCACTAATTGTCCTATATTTAAAAAGATAAGAAGTAGAATCTTAACACTACCCTGTTCATTTCTATAGTTTGTCTTTGATATATTTCTACTAAATATGCTTGTTGGCCAAGATTCTGTACCAAGTATGTCTGAAAAGAACAGACTGAAGCATTCTAGGAATAAAGTATTTATAAAAGAAATAAAAATCCCCAGCTAATGAGATGCTTTACTTTTTCGTTCTTGTTTTTCCTTTCTATTAAAAAATTCTAGAATCTGAAGAAAAATGAGCTGATAGGGAGTAGGGATTTAGACAGTTTTCTAATTTAAGAAGAGCTAACAGAGATTTTGAGATGCTTTATCTTCCAGAACCTTCTGATGCCACTCTGATTTGCACATAGTTGGAGTAGGGGTGATAAGGTAGGACATTTTGCTAGTCTAACATGCTGAGATCTGGTTTTCAGAGAATCTGAAGAGACAGAATATTGTGCTGTGTGGAAAATGATGGAAGATAAGTGCTTTGGATTGAAAAACTGAGATTAAATTTAAATGTTATTGGAATGACAGGACAAAGTCCTCACAGTATTCAAACAAGGACACATCAAATTGGATGAACTGGTCCACAGAGGTCTTGTTTCCAAGTTGGGATTGGTGTGATGAGCGTGTCTTGTTTTCTTAGTGAAGTCTGTCCTCCGCGACCTTAGTTGCCCTGCCTCCAGCTTTTCTACCCTGTTTTACTGCGGAGTGCCTCACAGTCTGAGGTGAATCCTCTGTGCGAAGGATCAGGTAGGTTGTGCATCTGCTAAGTCAGGGCACCTGGAGGGCTTCAGTCAAGCAGCAGGATGCACGGAGTATGGATGCTGCGGGCTATGTGCTGCGCTGACCTCTATTTGGGCTTCCTGACTCTGCCTGGTAACAGCCACTGCATGGTGTGTGGGGACCTGTGGAGCTGCTCTCACCCTTGCTCTGGAGTTTGAAGATTTTCTCATTATTTTAGGCCTTTCACGGCTGCTCTTGGAAATTTTACTCACAAATTAGGTTAAACGAAGT
The DNA here is from genome assembly GCA_004027165.1 of Ctenomys sociabilis. Lineage (NCBI taxonomy): Eukaryota > Metazoa > Chordata > Mammalia > Rodentia > Ctenomyidae > Ctenomys > Ctenomys sociabilis. The sequence goes on along the minus strand of PVKA01001945.1, from coordinate 63,390 downwards.
CTCAAAATTGTTTTCAGTGTTTGATCTTGAAGCAGAAGGCTGGATGGTCATTTGTGGCATTCGAAAGAAGGAGGAGGCAGAAGAGAGAAAAAAGGGGTGTGTTCCTCAGGGCCCTGACTTCAGAGAACCACCCCACTGAGAAGGTCACATGTTGACCGTCATCTTTTCTTTTCTGGAAGCATTGGCTGTGGTGAGGTTCAAATTGACAGGGCTTGTACTGCGATAGAGGTTATGAGCACATTTATTTCCTGAGCCTAAACATCCAGTGTCCCCGCTGGTTCTTGGCAAAGACTCCCGACTCTTTCTTCTGAGTGGAATCCCTGTGCTGTTGTGGACAGCAGCATGCCGGGTAAGCTCTTCTCCTCTCCAGATGTCCTTGGAGCTGCGTGGGCCCATCCCAGCCAACTGCACACAAGCTGAACTCCACTGAGTCACCCCCACACAGGGAATGGTGGGCCCTCACACCTCTGAGCCCAGCTGGGTCATCATCAAGGAGGTGAAGTGAATGTTGAACGAGTGCGGTACAGGACAGCTTTGTTAAGGAGGGTGCAGGTATTACGATTCAGCAGAGATGTACACCACAACGACAAGTCCTTGAGATTGTGCCACTTGGAGGTTCTCTGTCATGCCAGAGCTGCTGAAATAATACCTTCAGGGTAGCTATTATGAAGGTTTCTGGAATCTTCCTTTTCTGATAATGGCCTTTTCATGGGATGTATGTTGCTTTGCTCTGATTATTGCTTCAATTTAGTTATTCTTTCCCAGCATTAGTTTTCTAGGTTTGAAACAAGAAAAGCAAGCTCACTCTCACAGTCAATCATTTATGAAACTTTCACTGAGCAGTTTGCCAAGGAAGGTTAGGGATCAGGAATAGATGTGCATAAAAATCTTAGGTATCGCCTTCTGGTGCCAGGGAAGAGGAGGCCACAGCATAGGGGAATGCATAATAGGAAGAAAATAGAAGGTCTAAAGAAAACTAAGGGAAATATTTCTGGTATGAACATTGATTTCCCCAAGACCCTGGAAAGGAAAGAGTTTGAGGTCAGGGAGCTGGAACCCACTGAGTAGACAGCAATCAGAGATGAGGGGAAGCCAAGCCAGACCTCAGGAACCATGACCCACATTGAAGATTTTGGTTTCCTCTATGTCGTGATGTAAAGCCATGATTTGAGCGGTGAGACACACTCCAATTCATAGTGCAGAGTATCACAGACTGGGATGGAGGCCGGGAGTCACCTTTGAGGCCACACAACCACAGTTCAGGAAACACAGCAGTCACTTAGAGTGAGACAACAGTGTGAGAATGGACAAAGGGACGGATCCCGCTGTTACCTGCCACCGTTAGCTTTGATATTCTCTGTCATCACCTCCCCAAGTGTCGCATGGTCCACTGATGACATGCAAAGGCCCAGGTCAAAATGCTAGGGAGCTCTTTCAATTCCAAATGGCAATTTAAAGTGCCCTTTGGTATAAGTAGAGTAGAGCATCAAATAGCAAAAAATATCACATGACACTGAAAAGTGGAAAAGAAGACTTTAAAGACATTTTATGCTTGGGCATGGATCATTTGGGCTAAACCTCCTGACTGTCCTTCCCCTTTCATTTGCCTCTAATAATTGAAGTGTTTCTATGTGATAATTGGAAAAATATTGCCCAGAGCTATTGCCAGTCCCCACTCTAGATGGTTCTTGTCTTTTGATAAGTGAATTTTGAGAATTACAAAGATTTTCAGACTCAAAACACTACTTTAAGGGCTGGCAAGATAGCATAGCAGACTAAGTGCCTGCTTAGACAAGTGCAGGGACTAGAGCTTGATCCCCAGCACCACATTCCATGCTGGCCACACTCCCAGGCACACTGAGCCGGTCACTGAGACTGGGCATTGTGGTGCATGCCTGTAATCCCGGTGCTAGAGAGGCTGAAACAGGTGGATCACTATGAGTCTGAGCTACATAGCAGGACTCTGTACCAAATACATAAAAAAAGTAAACAAAACACTGCTTTACTGTGACAGTGCCAAAGGTGGGACAGGGGCTTGTGAGTACTACTCACATTACATTGTGTTGACTGGTGTCCACCATGCAAATTAAAGCTGGTTTGTCCACAGACCTCTCCTCGGAGCTCCATCTCATTCTGTCACTGGCCACATCACTGTGACAGCTGCATCCTCAGGGCATTTTCACTTTCATCCTCCTTCCCTACCTTATGCCTTACCTTTTAAGGCAGCAACAGCTCTTGTTTCTCCTCTATGATTTAAATTTGTTCTCCCTTGAAAATGGATTCTCACTGAAATTAATGTTCAATTAAGGTGCTGGTTGAATTTTATCAACTCATGAAACCACTTTCTGGTCATCACAGAATTTAACACTCTTCATTTTAGGTGGTCGGAAGAGAAGCTCTAATTAATATAGGCACAGAAGAAAGTTAACTGGTCCACATCATTAAAAATACAACCATAGGGCAAGCTTGACTAAACCAGAAACTCACGAATTGTCATGAGATGTTGGAGTCTCTCACTCCTTCTCTTTTTCATTCTTGGTTCATAGTCTAATGCAAGGGCCAGCCTTTTAAAAAGTTACATCTGAATGGGAGAATAGTAAAATATTTGCATTATACAGAAGTGGCAAGAAAGAAGAAATTGAATTATATGATTTTCCTGTTTATGTACATGAAAGACAAGGTATAGAATGGCTGGACAGGTGGATTCATTTGCAGTCCTTTATCTTTCTCAGACTTAAATATAAACTGAATTCTCCTACCAAACATTAAGGTTCTTGAAATTCCAGGCAAAAGCCATCACCAGCCTAGATCACTCTTTTAAGTGGACCCATCCTAGTGAAGGATTGCTTGGCTCCGTGATAGTGTTGGCCAAGCATGTGGGTTTCAGCTGTCTGCGCAGCTGTCATGTCCCGCAGATGCCTCCCTAACCTCCTTCCCCTACCAAGGCTGGATTAGTGGTCTCCCCATGCAGAGAGCATGTTGGGACAGAGGTCACAGAGGTGGAACTCCAGACTTTCCTCTCACTCTAAGGGACCTGGAACTCACTTTCCCCTCATGGGTGTTAGTGTCTCACTCAGTGAACTAAGGGGGAGCCTGGGCTGGCATGAGGAGGATAGTCGAACCTAGCAGCATGCTCTTTGCTCAGAGTGGAAGTTCTCAGCACCATGCCGCTGGCGTGCTCTATGCCACTCTGATTCAGTGCCTCCTTCTGCTTCCCCATCCCCGGAGCTCTGAGGGAAAGAAGCAGGGCCCTTGTGGTATAGGGAGCACGGATGTGAACTCTTGGCTGTCTGTGTATCCCCGAGCACTCACCCAGCCACAGGGCTTCACTTTCCCCTCCTACACAATGTGGTTCAGAGTTGTGCCTGCTCCTTAGAGTCATGGCAGGGACCATATAGTGCGACATGTGTCAAGGATGCAGTAAACTGTCCAGCATACCACAGATCTTAAGTATCTGCTGTTTTTATGGTGGTGGTGTTCAAATCCCACTGACAACTGTGGCCAATGAATGAGGTGCAGATGATGTGCACATCCTTACTGCTGAATGGTGCATTCTCTGCTCTCCCTGTGCTGTTCTTCCACTTTGAGTCATAGGCCCTCTGTGTGGTGCCACCCTTCCTTGGCATCAGCCTGGCCACGGCACTGTGAGCGCAGAAGCTGTCTCCTGTCATTGTGCCTGATTCCCTAGGACCTGCTGCCTTGGTGCTGACCAGGGTAGTGCACTCAAATGCACAAGCAGCAACAGCTCTAAGAACTCCCAGGGCAGCATTTCCCGAAGGACCAGTTCCTTTTCAGTCAGACATCCGTCATTATGCACCAGCTCATTGCTTTTTCTCATGACACTGGTTTTTCTGTCAGTGGCACCAGATAGAAACAGCAGAAGATCATGCGCCAAAGGGGAGTGCTTAGGGAAACTGATTTTTGTCTGCAATTTCTGCTGCTTCCACACATCACTAGTTTATTTTTATTTTATTTGTATATTTGGCTATATGTGAGATTATATATAGATATATAGTATGTGTGTGTGTCAATAAATATATGTATATATTTATAGCTTTATTGGAATATAGCTGTACAAAAGTCTGTGTGCATCTCACATAGGTAACTTGATGGGCTTGAGCACTTTGCCTACACCAGTGAAACTATCTGAAGCCAGGGTGATAGCCACCTGTCACCTCCAAAGCTTTCTTCTTGCCCTTTTTCTTTGGTGTGTGGTAAGAACATTTGAAACTATACATAAAACTATCAGTGTAGTATATCACTATTAGCTATAGGCACTATATTATATAGCACATTCTTGTTTTTGTCACTTTCTGGCCTTTGGGACAGAATACCTAGCATCCTAGTATCCCTAACTTGAAGGAGAAGAGGTTTTTTTGGGTTCCCATTTTTACTTGATCTTCAGCTATCTCTAGGGCAGAAAGCAGCACAGAGAAAGGGCTTGGGGCCAACAGTGCTCTCCTCATGGTGGACCTTCTAGGCTCACTGGTGACACCTTTGCCACCAGATCCCATGACGTGTCCAGCCTTGGCTCCTCAGTGGATGAATGCACTGAGGCCATCATCTGCCCAAGCCCCACCTCAGGACACATGAGATAACATCTGGGTGACGTTACTGAGCTAAACCAGAGCGAGTCCACTGGGCTGTGGGCTTCTACCTGCTGGGCTGAAATCAGCCCCTCGATTGCCTTCTTTGGGGGCACAGCCACTCTGCACTTGTGGGGGAGCAGACCTGAGCCCTGGGAGCCTCTGCCAGTCCAGAGCCTCAGAGATGCCCGGGTCACAGCCAAGAGGGGCCCTGCCCTGCGCTGCCTCTAGCTGCAGTTTGCTTGGCACATTCCACAGGGAAGAGGCGGCTTGCACCATGCGGCCGAGGGGCAATGGGATCTCCTGGGTATTTTTGCTTTTGTCCCTTTTATCTGTCTTGGCGGGAAAAATAAGAGATCATTTTTTAAAAGTGTCATTTTGTTCAGCAGAGAAAAATACTGGTTCCGAAAAGCATAATGAGGTGAGCTTGTTGCTCAGTCCTGTACTCTGGGCAAGGTCCTTTGATCAGCAGGTGGCTTCTGAGGCTGCCAGGGACTCCCTTACACAGTTCTGCAGGCAGTAAGGTGATGGGCTGGTTGCATCCATCAGCTGGGCAAGGCCACCCTAGCTGAGGATTGGACAGACACTTCTCAAGGTCGCTATGCAGTATTTTTTTTAACTTGAAATTAACATGTGAATCAGAAAACTTTGGTTAATTAGGTGATCTTCCATTACATGAGCTGACTTCACCAAGTGGAAGGCCATTCCTCCAGAAGGAGGCTGCCGCAGCTGGCCTCCAATTGGACTCAGTCTGCAGGACCGATTCTACCAGGGTCTTCCATCTGCTGGTCTCCCCAAGGCTCTGGATACTCCAACTCCTCTAACTTCATGTTTCAGTTCTTCAAAACTTTGTCTCCCTCCTTGCTTCTGTCTGTCTTTTCTGCATAGGCATTGGCGTTTGTCTCTTTCTGTTTTTCTGTTCACACAGAGAGAGAGAGAGAGAGAGACAGACAGACAGACAAAGAGAGAGAGAGACAGATAGACAGACAGACGGACAGAGAAAGAGAGAGAGAGAGATGGTTTAGATGCAGTCAGTTCCATGTCTCAGGTGGGAGCTTCTTAACTGACGGTGGCGCTATCTCTGCAACGCTGGATGCATGACATCACTCCCTGTGTTCTTTTGCTAAGAGAATTAGTTGACTCTTAGATTAGCAAATCAAATACTTCTGAGAAGGTAAAATGCCGTGTTCAATGTTCCCGAGAGTAGTAGGTGTGCTTTTAGTGAAGAAGTGCTTTGTAAAATCATTGATACTTCAGTATCTAGATCAGAATAGATTTTCAGTGATCACACTCTAGATTCAAGTACCTCCAAAAAGTGCCTGTGACTGTGTGAGGCCTCAGGAGCACCGAGACACAAACCATAGGAGTGTGTGCACTTCTTTTAAGAATTGGAAAATTCTTTAAAAAATTATTTATTGATTGATGTGTTACAACCTGGAATTTATGAATTCCAAATAAATAAATGTCTTGTACATTTGATATGTGGCTTTTTAGCACCAACAGGCTGATGCTGACCTGACAATGGACTGAATTCCTCCCCAAGTGGACCTTGAATCTGCTTTAGAACAGTGTTTTGTTGCTTCTGTTACGCTCCCAGGCATCGGTCTACCGTCCTCCTTTCTGTACAATCTGGGCAGACCGACTGGTGAGGGCAAGAGTGCTGTCGATGAAGCGGTCTGCACAGCTAGAGAGGCAATCTCCAGTGCAAGAGTCTAGGCAACTGCCTGGCTTCTCCACGCATTTATTCCAACATAGCTCCACGAAGCGATGCACCTTTGCGTGAACTGAGCCTTTTGCCGTTCAGTAGCCACCAGTGCTGCAGCTCCTCTTCTCTTGCCTCGCCAAGCTCCCCCATTGTCTGAAAAGATGTAGAAGTTTGATAGTATACACACTTTTAATTAACATTATTTTGTAGATGAATGCATCATCACCATGATAGCTATCATTCCAATGAAATGAATGAAATATGCAAAGACCAGACTTAGCCTATTTGGAATGCCAAATGCTCAATGAACGGCGCTGTGGCTGAGGGGCATTTGATACACAACGTTCTCACAGAAAGGCTTATCCATATGCCTAAGGTGGGTTTTAAAAATACAAATATATGTCTTCATGTCCAGTAGAGTTAACCCTTTTTCATTGGTTTTCCTACAAATTTATTATTTGTATACTTTGGGCATTTTTATTTTAGAAACAGTTTGTCCTACTCCGAGAAAAAATCTTGCTTGAATTAAATTGCAATTTTCTTTTGAAAACATTGAGTGCTTTTAAGAAAGGAATGTACTTACAAAATTGTTATGTTGTTATATCCATGAATATATTTTATTACCCAATCTACTCGGCCCTGCTTTTTGTCTCAAGAAACCTGAAGCATCCTGCTCAAGAGCAGATGCATTTCTCAAGATCAGATGCTCCATGTATGTTCTAGAAGCTTCTGTGGGTCCTTAATACCCTTTCAGAGGTGAATGGGTAAGAAAATGCAGTATGTGTGTATGATTGAGTGCTAGTCTGCCATAAGGAAAGATAAACTTGAAGCATTTCTAAGCAAAGGGATGCAGTTTGAGAACATAATGTTCAGTGAAATAAGTCATAAACAAAGCTCAAATATTGCACATTTTCTCTTCTATGAGAAGCTCAAACACATACATACAGGTATCAAAATAGAAAATAGATAAATATGAAGTAGTCAGACATTCAAATAACTTTCCAAATTATGTATTCTGTTGTTTCAAAAATATTTTTAAGCTAAATACTAATTTGTTTCATTTATTCTACAATTCTCTTTTGTTCATTGATTTTTTTATAATCCTATGAAGAAAATACTCAAGAGTCTGCAGTGGATTAATTAACGGTTGACTTGCAGCACTCAGCTGGATGGAGTCAGAGTGGTTCTAGGTGTGGCAGGCCCACCTGAGGACTGTGCCTAAGAGCGTAAAAGGAGAACTGGAGGGGAAGATGTGCACAGACGGTCCTTGTGAGGCTGGTCTTGCTGGTTTTCCTGACCTGAACAAAGCTGTTCTCCTTGTGGGAGGAGCTTGGGGCATCACTGTCACTGACCAAGGCTGTGGTTCTCTGCACGGGATCTTTGGTCCTCAGCTTGAGTGCTGCTTCCTGGCTCTAGTGCAGCTCTCTCGGCCTGCATGCAGCTAGGGCGGGTCCTTCATCCTGTTGGCGCAGACTTTCTAGCTTTCACTGCTGATCTTTGGCCTTCCCATTGCAGATCCCTGATGCAGACTCGCATGAAGAATCGTTGTGGGCTCTAGAAAATAGCTGGACTCTTGGGGCTTGTCATAGGCTCCAGGTCTTCATCTGGACTCATGTAGAACATTGCTGTGGGATTGAGGCCGTGAGCTGAATTTACTGAGTCTCTAGTGCATGGATAGTTCTCTTGCACTATTCTGCCTTTGACTGTTTGGGTGAACATTATAACAGAATCTTATAAATTATGTGTCCTGTATTAAATCTATTCCGTTGCAAGCCCTGATTACAACTTAGTCTTCATTTTCATTCTCTCTCTCTCTCTCTCTCTTCTTTCTTTCTTTCTTTCTTTCATGTATGTAGTGCAGGATCTACAGGGACTCACTATGCAGATTGGACTCCTAGTGATTCTCCTGTTGTAAACCTCCTAAATGCTGGAATTGCAAGCTCTCACCACCATGCCCAGTCTCAATCGCTATCTCTGCACCCTGGGGTCAGGGCCAGCACTGCACGTTAGGAATCAAACCCTGATCGCTGCACTTGCCTAAGCAGGTGCTTTAGTCCTGTTGAGCTATCTGGCTGGCCCTTGTTTTCATTTTGTAGGAATGAAATGAATCAGAATGCAAAAGCAGATATGGTACTATAATCAAACATCGGTGTTCTGCAAAAATATGTAAAACAATGCCTTTCTCTTGGATGTATTTGTACAATAGAATTATTTTTTCAGTTAGTAATGTTATTTTCCTTCTCATGCAATGAGTTCAGTGTGATTTGCTTCTGTGGTGCTGGTAATCAAAGCCAGGCCTTACACTTGACGGGCTGGTGCTTTGTGCTGAGTTATCCTCCAACTATGATGCTAAAGTTAATTAATATAATTTTAATGTGTCAATTTTAATATCATATATATATCCCACTTAAAAGCTCTTTGTGGTCTTCAGTCATTGTCAAGTGTGTAGTGTGGCCTTAAAGGAAATAGAAAAACTCTGTATTATATTATAGCATTTCATTAATGGAAATAATATTGTATTTTCTATTTAACTCATAATTTTGTTAACAATATTGACATTTTTTTTCAAATAAGCTTTTAAAAACATTTGTTTCCATTTTCTACCTCTTGTTAATGTCTTACATTAGAGAGTAAGACGTTACACTCTTACAACTACTGAGCTGAATTGATACATGGTTAGTGAAGCAGTCCATACTTTAAGATTCCTTAATTTTTACCTGATTGAATTTCGATTCCAGCCTCCCACTCAGGACTCTCAGAACCTTTAGGGGGACACTTCCACAGGCTCCTCTAGAAAGTAATCATTTTCCTTGATTTTGATCATTTTCATCATTCTAGGGTGCTGGTTAGGCAATTTATAGGATGCCCCTTAGCTAGGATTTGCATCCTGTTTTTCCTCCTGATTCCACTGTGTGATAGGTTTGGGAAAGGAAAATCACAGAGGTATATTCTCCCTCTCGGAGCATCCTATAACAGGTGCATGGCCTCGATGTGACTTGCCAGACAGTGGACAAGGGCTCTGGTCACCGGCTGAAGTGGTCTTGATCAGTTTCTTCCATTGTGAAGTTGCTCCTTTTGCTTTTCCTCTCCATGCTGTCCTCTTTTGAGGAATGGCCATGACAGGCCACATATCCACCTTAGTGGATAAATATTCCTTGTATGGTTTTGCTAGTGTAAGTTATTAATTTTTTGATTGATTGTGTATCCAACAGTCTCCCCAGACTTAATTAGTTCTGATAGAACTTTGTATTCCTTGGGATGTTATTATAAATCACTGTATTATGTAATTATGACACTTCTGTCTTCTCTTTTAGTCCTCAAATCTAAAATTTTAAACATTTCAAAATGCAGCACCAGTCTCAACTCTGTTTCAAGTACTTGTATCAGTTGACTTAAATACAATATTAATTTTCACTCTATTACCAACGCTAGTAGGCAGATACGGAGGACCCAAGCACAGGTGTGAAAGCCCCTTGCCTCTCCACCCATGTGCAGATAAGAAGAGGACTCGTCATCCGAGGCTGAAGTGGCCTGTGTAGGTCAGCTTTCAAGATGTTCTGATGCGACAATGGATCACACCATTCCCAAATCTCAGAGGTTTACAAGACCAAGGATTCATTTCTGGTCATTTTAACCCATCAGCAGCAGGTGGGCTGTGGCTAGCGGCCCTGAGACCCCGTCTCCTTGTGCAGAAGGCAAAGAGGAAAGGAGCAGCAGGTGGGACTCTCAAAGCTTTTCCTTGCTGTGGGAAGGTGGAACTTGGCAGCAGTGGTGTAAGACATCCTGTTTTGGCTAAGTGAGGAGTGAGAGAGAGAGTGCAAGAGATGAGAGTGATGGGCTGGATGCAGGGGATGGTGCGTGACTGAGTCAGGAGCACAGTCCTTCACAGAGCCCATGGAAAGATAGGCACCATGGTCATCACTGCTTTTGAGCTTTAAAGGAAACAAGGGAAGCATTTTCTTCCATCAAGCACAGCCCTTGTTAGGTTTTTAGCAGTTCATTTACTGCCACTATGAAGCTGCTCTTCCATCCATAGCCTTAACTTTTATCGGATGTCTTACCTGGAGATTAACATTCATTACAAGTTTTCTTCTTCATTCTATTAAGGTAAATTATGTACTCCCCCCCCCCCCTTGGTCTACTAACAAAGAATTACAGTAAATAGATTTTTTTTTTTTTTTTTTTTTTTTTGCGGAGCTGGGTATTGAACTCATGCCCTTGCGCTTGCCAGGGAAGCACTTTTTCCATTGAGTCATCTCTCTGGTCCCCAAGTAAAGATATTTTCAAAAAGCCACTTACCTGCTTTGCTTTCTTTTGCTTTTCTGGTGGATTGTGATATATATATATTTTAACATTCGTTTTTTTTTGGCAGAACCGAAGATTGAACTCAGAACCTTGTGCTTGCCAGGGAAGCACTTATTCTACTGAGCCATCTCCCTGGCCAAATTTATTTCTTTTTTAAAATATTTTTTTAACATTCTATTCATTTGATTAACTGTGATTTTTATTAGAGATTTTTGCATCTATTTTATTAAATAAAATTAAACTATACTTTATCAATTTTATAGCCTGTTCTCATGTTAAGATTATAATATTTTTCTTTCTCTAAGAAACTTTGATCTTTATCTTCTGTTTCCTCAATGCTTCACTATGGACAGAGCAAGAGAAAGGAATTTAAAAAAATAAAAACATGATCTCTTTTTATGTCTTTACCTAATTTCAATATAATTTTGTAACATCATAAAAATGAAGGGCTACTTTATTTTTTTGATTTCTGAGACAATTCAGAATTTGGGCTCCTTTGGAGTTTGGTGTAAAACTATCCTGAATATTTTGGGGGAGGAAAGGATTTTTTTGTCTGTTTGATTCTTCATTTGTGGTACTGGCCATTGAATCCAGGGCTTCGAACTGAGATATTTCTCTCCCTTTAATTTTTATTTTTAATTTGGGAAAATCTTGTATGCATATAATGTCAGTTTCTTTTTTTTTTTTTTTTTTTGCGTAACCAGGGATTGAACTCAGGCCCTTGCGCTTGCCAGGGAAGCACTTATTCCACTGAGCCATCTCCCCAGCCCCTAATGTCAGTTTCTTTAACAAGTTGCTGCATTAAGTATCTTGCTTCTTTGTTGTCAAAATGGACTTTCAATGCTTTTCTCCAAAATTAATTGTTGAAGAATAAATTAAAATTATGTGTACATGATTGTTCATGATATTCTTTCATGGTTTTAAAAACATCTGTGGCATCCCTTTCCCTAATTCTATCCACCTGATTGCTTCCTCTTTGTTACATCTTTCAACAAAATCACTTCCTGTGAAGTTAAGATTTAGCTTCCCTAGAAATAAGGCTCTACTTTTGGTGGGCTTCTGGTTGTAGACCAGTGTGGGGGATGCCACTACGTATATACACTTGATACTGGAGAACTGAAATTCAACTGAGCTTAGGCAAGACACTCACTATAAAACTTTAAAATAAAAGATAGGTGTGAAAATGTGGCATTGGCTATTTTTATCGGTCATCTCTTTTCTCATGAAATAAAACGGCAATGCACTAAATGTGGCTAACCAGAGCGGTTAGATATCAGGAGGAAAACATCTGCTCCTGGCTTTCCATTTAGGAAATGAAGATTAAAGGAAACCAGTTTCAAGCTGGACACAAGGGCTTGGCTGGACTGAAAGGATAGCGGCTGGAAGCATCTGCTTATCAGTTTTGACCACGTCATGTTTCTGGTTCTTTCCCCTTTTCAGGTAACAAATGCCAGGCCTTGAGGATGTTTCCTTATTCAGCATATGAAAATGTGGTTCACAGGTATGTGCATGCCCGCACCCACAGACAAACGCATCCCAGAAAAACAAAGCACCTCTCTCTAGGCCAGGTTAACCAATGTATTATACAGTAGTTTCCAGAGACAGCCATAGCTGGTAGGGCCACCAATGAGGAAAGGCCCACAGGACTGAGAGGTCTGCATGCGGAGAAACAGGCAGTGTGGACTTGAGGCTTCCAAGAGAAGCAGGGCTAAACCTGCCTGCACGCACGGTCCGTATTCACTGCAGCACTGAGGTCCATCTCAGTGCTGTGCCTTAAGGACACACCCCTGTCACCTGGGAAGGACACGGGAGACCTGGCAGGCTGCAGGTGCCTTGTCTGAGTTTTTTTTTTTTTTAATTAATTTTATCAAGAAAGAAATAGCAATGAGATAGTTTCAAAACAGGACAGTTATAATAACTATACATTGCACATTATTGTCTTCGTAGTAGTTATTCATAGTACAAGATGCAGACATGACATCTTGTCTAAACACCATTAGTATAAACCTTTCTTCTTATTGAACTAAGAGAAAGTAGCTATATATCTATTCTATTTTGTATGTGTGTGTGTGTATATATATATATATATATATGCATATATATCTGTATATACATACAGATATTTTGTCACTACAAAATGGCCCTTCATTTGTATCCCCCTTTTTTGTTTAGTTTTGTCAGAGATGGGTATTTCATTGCCATTCAGATATTGTGGGTGAGCTTGCAACCTGCCCCACCACTTTCCGGCCATGTGGCCTTTGACATACTACTTCACCTTTCTCTGTTTAAGCTCCTCATTCACAAAATGGCACTACTGTCAGCATCCACCTCCCAGGCTGTGATGATTAAGAGAATGAACGCACCGTAAGGCACTCAGTGTGGGCTGGGCCCCGGGTCGACCTTCAGTAGCATTTGTGAGTCTGAATGGGTGAGAAGCATGGGGGCCACTCTCAGGGGGGAAGCACACTGAGCCCCCATTGCAGGGACATAAGAAGCATCACTCTTGCTGCTTTCCCTTCATGACTTCAACTTTGAATGTAAAGGAATCAATGCCATGGACCTACTGCAAGTGCATGGGGACCGATGGCAAGTGCATGGGGACCTACCACAAGCTCATGGGTCTGTCTGGAGCCACAACTGTATCACTGTGGGCTCAGATCCGAGGAGGAATCAAGTGCAAGACACACGCTCCTCCTGTCTTTCCCCTCTCTTTCTCCTCCTTCTCCCCCACTTGTTTTCTGCTTCCTTCCCCTGACTTCTAGTTCCTTTGTCCACAGCATCTCCCTATCCTCACTCCTTAGACAGAATATTTTATATAGTAATAAACCTGATTGGTTATTAATCAAGGAATCAGGAATTCAATAGTCAAGTCTTTGCATTTCACCAAGGAAACAACAGACCAGGGGACTAGTGATGTCTTGGATGGCAGTTGGAGACAGAAATAAAATTACAGATGTAGAACATGCCCCCTGGCAACCAGAGAGATGTACTTTCCAATGCAGTAGAATATGATCAGCATTTAATATTGTTTAATTTTGAATTAATTGCAACCATCATTATATGTATTAAACTTTTATGCACAGGTCAGCCAGATAGCTCAGTGGACTAAAGCTCCTGCTTAGGCAGAACCCAACAGCCAGGATTCAATCCCCAGTATGCCGTTTCGGCCAGGCGCCCAGGGCGCACTGAGACTACATGTGGTGGCATGCACCTGGAATGCCAGTGCTTGGGATGCTGAAAACAGGAGAATCACTATGAGTCTGATCTATATAGTGAGGTGCTATAGATTCTGTAGATCCTGCACTAAATACATAAAAAAATTATGCAGTTCTCCTTGTACAGCACCAGATATATATACATAGATAGATTATTACTATGTTGTCACAGTGTCTTTGAACCCGAGTGATCCCATCTGGAAGAGGGCTATCCTTTTCCCATTGTTAAATTGAACCCAGTCATGTATCCTGGGGGTCCCCAGTGGGCAGCAGGGAGTCTAGGCTGGAAACACTGACTTCATCTTCCATGTGGTCCTGTGCTGAGTCATTCTAGTAGAGAATGAATAATAAGCTGACAGTAAACACACCAGGTGTGAGAGAATGGGAGGAAGACAGCCCGAGCCCCACTCTTCCCACTGGTGTTTGAGGGGAGTGCGCAGGTACCACAAAAATAAGACTGGAACAAATGAGCCAGCTCAACTTGACCCATGAATAGAAACTTGTGATCTTGTGATTTATTCAGTGCAGATGACCTGGCAAAATACTGAGAAAAATGCACACTTGGCTGACAGGAAGAGACAGAGGGAAGGCTATGCACGAGGCAGGAGGCCTGTGTGTCCTTCGTCCATGGACCTGTGACTAGATGTCCCAGGTGACCTTGCATCAACACCTCTCCTGGGCTCCAGCTTTCTCCTGTTCCTAGGGGCTGCTTGGATCCCTGGTATCCAAGTCCTCTCTGGTGGAAGAGACTTTCCATGGTGCCAAGGCTAGCATGCTACTGAGTCTTGACCTTGTGCTATTCTCCATGAACTCTTTTTCTCATTTATTCTATTTTTTATTAGTACATGTTTATAGTACATACTGATTACATTACACATGTACACATGTGGCACCTCGGGTCACAAATAATTTGTTCCACAATTCTGGGGAACAGAACCACCATCACATTTGTCAGCCATGTGGAGTTTGTGACTCTAAACAAAATTTCATTTTAGTTTTGATGCAGTTCAGACTTATAGATCCTTCTATTTCAGCCTCCCTATGGCTGAGATTATAGACGTGCACCACCATGTCTGGGTTCTGGCCCACTATGGCTTGCGGTACTGAGGATTGAACTTGGGTCCAGGCAGGCGCTTATACCTACTGAACTTTCTATAGGAAGAAGAAAGTCATTATCATCAGGCGTCAGAGAGTAGTGCACTGAAAAATAAGGACCTTCTGTATCAGAAATGAACGAAATGGAGCCAGTTTTCTCACAAGGGGCACATCAGTTGGCTACAGAGCATAGCACCATCAACGATGAAAAGAACAATCTCTGCAGGGGTGTGCAATCAATCTGCGCTCTTCATTTTACTCCATGAGGCTGATGTGAGGTTGGAAGATTCAGCACGGTGCTGGGCACATGGTGAACAGCCAGGGCTGTGGTCTGCAAAGTCCCCCAAAGGCCCAGGCGCTAAGAATTTGGTCCCCAGCTGTGGAGCTGTTGGGAGGCGTGGAGCCTTCACGAAAGGTCTGGTGGGAGGTCGTAGGGTGCAGGGACATGTTAGGAAGAGCTCTGTGGGGCTCTGACATTTCTCTTCCTCATGGCAATTCAGGTCCCTACTGTAGGTGAGCGACCCGGCTCCACCGTGCAGTACTCACTGCGATGTGCTGATTCACCAAGTCGACTCAGGGCCCAGCAGTCCCCTCGTGGACAAGCCGTGAGCCCAGGTCAACCCTCCTTCTCCGTAAGCTGATCCTCTGAAGTACTTGTTACCGTGACATAGAGCTGATTCACGCGCTTAGTGTGCCTGTCCTTCCCTTTCTCGCCTTTACACCCTCGAAGGATCAGTCTGACAAGTGCGTTTGCTGCGGCTTGGATCTACAACGTCTTTCATAGGCATTAAGTGTGGAAGGCGCCCGGACCCCCAGGGTGCTGCACCCATCGCTGGTTCCCGGAGCTCAGCTGCTGAACATGCTGCCAGGAGCGGGCTGGAGCAGGGCAGCGGGGCTCGCGTCTGGGCGTCCGGAAGGGTAGGTTCTTCAGCCCTGTCTGTCTGCTTCCAGCTTCCCGAGGGTTGACCTCTGCTCTTCCGCCGCTTTTCTCTGCTGTTCGTCATCAGCCTTGGAGCCTGCAGACCATGGGTGGAAGCCATGAGCCAACTCAAACTGCTTCTTTTGCGGTGGAGGCTGGGTGCTGGGTTCCAGTGGTGAAGAAAATGGCTAAAACTGTTTTTGGACACATGTTTATTCCATGACCCAGTCTCAAGCAAACATAATTTAGTTCAAGCAACACCTAATTTAGTTTAGTAGCTTTAGTTGCATTCTGCCTTCCTTATCTCACTTCTTAGATATTTAGATCCCACATCGTGCCTATTAATCAGCTTGTCAAATGTACAGTCATGAAACTTCAGGGTCTGAAGCTTGTACTTCATAGATTTTATATATATATATATATATATTTTTTTTTTTTTTTTTTTTTTTTTTTTTTTTTTTTTTTTTTTTTTTTTTTTTTTTTTTTTTTTTTTTTTTTTTTTTTTTTTTTTTTTTTTTTTTTTTTTTTTTTTTTTTTTTTTTTTTTTTTTTTTTTTTTTTTTTTTTTTTTTTTTTTTTTTTTTTTTTTTTTTTTTTTTTTTTTTT
>PVKA01001945.1:0-46860 GCA_004027165.1 Ctenomys sociabilis | reverse complement strand
CACGGATTGAACTCAGGACCCTGTGCTTGTCAGACAAGCACTTATACTACTGAGCCCCTGTAGAGGTAAGTTTTTTAATGCTTGTATCCTTAGTTTTACTATTTTTAAAAATTTTGTGTAGGATTTCACTACACAGCTCAGAGTCACAGTGATCCTCCTGCTTTCAGCCTCCCCAGTGCTGGGTTATAGGAGTGCACCTGACTCGGTTACTCCTTATGGTTGGAGTAAGGCAGCCTTGCTCCATTGATGTCACATAGTGCTCCGAGCTTTACTTCTGACTCATTTACTGCTCATAAAAACTCAGTGCAGCCGGGCGTGGTGGCGCATGCCTATAATCCCAGCACTCGGGAGGCTGAGACAGGAGGATTGTTGTGAGTTCGAGACCAGCCTGAGCTACAAAGTGAGCACGAGGCCAGCCTGAACAGCATAGTGAGACCCTGTCTCAAAAAGACAAAAAAAAAATAAAAATAAAAATAAAAACTCAGTGAAATAAATGCCATTAGTGCCACTTTGTAGATAAGCATAGTAAAGCTCAAAGTAATCACTTTGCTGGAGTCATACATACATTAGGTGACAGAACCAGGATCCCTGTTGGTGGTTCTGTGGCCCTCGCTGGGCTCTTATCCATTCCAAAGCCATGCACTAGGGTTGCCTGTTTGCAAGGTTGCAGATAGAAGTGCAGGGTGGGCTCGGTCTCACCTCTGTGTGCAAATCGCATCTAAACTTTGCATCCTCCTGAGAACAGGAGGACTCCGCTGCATTGGATTTGCCTGATTGTTGTGGCTAAGCTGGGGCCAGACACGAAGTGCACAGGCCCTGATTGCTAATTTAGAGTGTCAACAGCACATGCAGGACTGAACCCTAATGATCAGAGTCCTCCCAGGACCCTACTTTATGGAGCCGAGTGGCTAGCAAAAGCCATGCAGCTGCTCCTTGCCATGCTTCCCATTTTAGAGCCCTGAGAAAACCAGGTGAACAGATTCAGGATTACCATCCCAGCCCTAGCAGAGGAAATGCTGTGACTCATGTGTCTGTGTTCTTGTTTTTCTGCTGTAGTTCATAGTTCATCTTCCCTCAGAATTGTCCCCTTCTGGAGCTGCTGCAAACAGACGGTCTATTTTAATAAAGTGAGAACTGATCACACTCCCTTTATTTACAAGCTGACATGATTGGAGTTTTTCTTCCTTTACTAAGATTCAGATGTTGCCAAATGTTTACATCAGAAAACTAGTAACCAAAATCATATCAAATTTTCTTCAGTTTTCACAGATTTGCTAACATTTTCCTCCTTCTCCTGCCCTCCCCTTCCCACCTTTCCCTTCCCTCCCTTTCCCTTTCTATTCTCTCCCTTCTTCCTTTCCTTTTCTCCTTCTTCCTTCTTCCATCTTTCCTTCCTCTCTCTCTCTTTACCTCACTATTTCAGTCTTTCATTCTCTTCCCTCTTCCCTTTACATCCTCCCATCTTGCACAATTCCTATCCATTCTTTTTGTGCCTGATGGACTCCCACTGATCCTCTGAAACCCACCTCAGTCTGACCTTCACTGGGAAATAGCCTCCACCTTTCCTTGTCTGTGGTCATGTAGTACCAAGTCCAGTCTCCATCATAGCATCATACTGTCTTAAAAATATTTGCTGCCAGAGCAGAATTTGTTATGTGGCACCTCTATTCAAAATCCTTTAGGAACTCCTTGTAAATATTGAATATGTCCCAAACTCCTCAAATCCTTGGCCTCCTCTAGTCTGTGCCAGTTCAGGTCACATGTCCACACTCCACAGAGCCCTTTCCCCAGGTTCCTGGTCCTCATGGCATCTCCTATACTTCTCCACAACATATCATACCCCTCCCCAGTTCCATCCTTGTCACCTTGGAATTTGTCTCTTCCTCATCCTACCAGGAGCTGGAAGAAAGAGTCTAGATCTGCTCTTTCTAACCCCAGCCTCCAGGCAAGTACCAAGTACATTTCAGATACCTCACAAATTCTTGTTGAATTTAATAAACTTGGAAGTCATTGCCAGCGGTGATTCCAGTAGTCATTGCATAGGTAGGAAATGCTGGTGTATAAGCCTGCAATAAGATAACAGAAAAGCTGACCTGGAAACAGGAAATTCTAGCAGAGCAGCATGGCTCCAAGACCGCTTTATTATGATCGGATCATTGCTGTTGCTATTGTTCATAGCTTTACTCTTCTGAGCTACAGGCTGGGTAACCCCACACGTAGGTGCATGCCCATATTCATTGTGGTTGGAGGGCAGAATGCCTCCTCTGAACATGGCCAGGTGCTGTGTTTCAAAAAAAATTGCACAGCACTTCACCTCTGCTTTATGCCATTTATCTGCTGAGGTCACTTGTTTGCCTCACTCATCACCTCTGTCTCAACTCTGAATTTTTATTTGACCTCAGCAGGTGAAATACAATGTCTTGAAGTCATGCGTGATTGTTTCAGACAGTACTTCATTTTGCAGGTTACAAAATGAACACAGACCCTTAAAATACCACAAAGATAATGAAGATAGAAAGCAAACACCTCTAAAGTTGTAGTCAGAAGTCATTTTGCTCCTTGCTTCTGGTTACTTTCCTCTCTTAATTCCTGGCAACCCTGCATTTGTAGAGCTCTGGTCGCCAGCACCAAATGGTAATTTATCATCTTTCTTGGCAGGCTTCCTGCTTCATCCTGCACCTGCCTTCTTGAAAGAAAACAAGACATCAGATACTTATTCAAATAATAGAATAGCTGATCAACTGGATCTCCACACAATAGAGAGTTATCCATGATAAAAGAACAACTTTTCATGCATTATGTTCTGACATATGCATCCTTTCTCTTAAGATTTATGAACCCAGGACTATTAGTATTGTTAATATAATCAAACCTTTACAGCTTCTCTCCAAAGCTTAAACTTATTATCAATTGGCTGTTGGAGGGGACTCAATCAATTTCATAAATGCTGAAACACCTGCACTCTCTTTGAATCGGGGAAAAATCAATACCAAGTCCTCGTTTTTCTTATAGTATAATTCAACCAAATCTTGCTTCAGGTTAGGAGGAGCTGTAATTCAGGCAGCCCCACTTAAAAGCATTATGAGCTTAGTCCCAAGTGATGGTCCTTTTAAAAAACTTATTCTTCCATTTTTATTCCTGATCCCAGTTAAGGAGTAGGGCATCAAGGGGGAAAAACAAAGAAAAATAAACAGATTCGGCAGACATTGCTTAGTCTCAGGTTCTTTGCTTGTGGTAGGGGTATGGACAATGTGTGAGTGTAGGATACACTTGGATGTGTGCAGCAGCAAGCTCTCTCACTTATGTGTTCCCCAGGCACAGCGACACCACAGGGACGTGTTCCCCAGGCACAGCGACACCACAGGGATGTGCAAGGGTGACTGACACAGGGCTGCTGTCTACAGGACAGTCACGATCTTTAAGGAAACAGGCATGTAAAAAACTTGCTCTAATTGTGATATAAAACAGAGTAATTCAGTGAGGTAAGGAAGAAAGAGAAAAATTTGAACAAAACAACCAGGAGAACACTGCCTTAGATGCTTATTGCAACGGGCCAGTGCCTCTGCTTTTCTGAGCACATTTACTATTTGTAGCACATAGTGAAGACACAGGGAAGTCTGTTTGAAGTACTTTAATTCCTGTTTTTCTCTTGTGTGATTTTCTGCTTTGTTATTTGGAAAAGATTTTTTTTGAAGTACAGAAAAGCAGAATCTAATGAAGGATGAGCTGCTTGTTTAGAGAATTTCCTGTGTCCTTCCACTTATCCTTTGTTTCCTGGGTTATATCAGCGAAAGAACAGGAAAATTATAGGTAAACTGGAGTCACCTGCGTTTCCTTGCCCAGGCCTCCTCTCCCTCCCTTCTCTCGATCCAGAATAAGGTGCATAAGCCTGCAGTTCGCAGGTTAGTAAGTGTATGCCACCTGGTCACTTTTTGGCTTTGTCTTCTGTAAAACAGTGTTCATTAACTAGCTGTCTTCCCTGTCTTATGTAGCTTTTGTTTACCATCAAATAACATAGTACCTTAAACTCAAATAATATACTAATACTGACATAGTAGGTTACAGATTACAGGAAATGCTTTTTATGATCTTTAATGATTCTAGATGTATTTATAAAGAATAGTGATACAATTTGTGTGCTTATAATTTATATAAATTCATGTACATTAATATAATTTGCATAAATTCACATGCATACATAATAAATGTCATATGTACTTACACTCACAGTCATACACACACACACACACACACACACTCAGTCAGCTCTACATGTCTGTGGTTCTACATCTGTGGATCCAACTAACTTGGGTTCAAAAATATTAGGAAAACAGTTGCATCCACATTGAGCATCTGCAGACTTTTCCTTGTCATCATTCTCTAAACAACAAAGTATCACAACTACTCAACCAGCATTTGGACTACTTTAGGTGTTATCAGCAATGGAGAGGTAATTTGAAGTATTTGGAAGGCCGGGCTGAAGTTGTATGCAAGCCTACATCATTATATGAAAGGTATTTTGCACAGGTGCAGATTTTAGTATTCACAGAAGGGTCCTGGAACCCGAGGATGTGTACTGATGACTGCATGCATGTGTGCGCATCTATGCACCTCCACCCAGTCCTACTTGTCTCCAGCATGCTCCGCAGTGGTGTGTCAGGAGAGCACCTGGCCTGCAGTGTGTGCTCAGGCAGCAGTTGTCGAATGTGTGGGCTTCTGGCTCCCTCAGACCTTTGGCAACTTAAGGCCAATGTCTGCTGGCCCCTCCCTACCTGTCACAGTGGTGCTGATTATTGAATTGGCTCAAGCAACAGAATGCTTCCCAGAGCCCCTGGTGTCTCACTGGAGGCTGAGGGAATCAAGGGCTCTCCAGCTGGGTGGAGTTGGGCTAGACTTTCGGGTTGAGGACTCAGGTGGGCGAGAGCTAGGGACCCTGACAACAGGTGTCCACCATCTACTGCACCCTCAACAGGCTTCTTCTAGATTGGGAGAGTTGTTATTAATTAGCACACATCTTTCTCATGGTTAGGTTTTCTTTGTAGTGAAGTTGTAAAGCAAAATAGTTGCCAGGGGTTAGGATAATAGCTGTCTGACCTTTCTTGGAATTTTCCCCAGATATGCTTGAAGGTTATTTTTCTACTTTTTGCACCTGGTGTGTTGTTTGATAGTGTGACACCTGGTGACTGGAATTTTCTAGCTCTCCATCTGCTCGCAAAGTATGTTATTTTTTTAATCTAAAAATACTCTACCCTTTTTAAAGGTGTAGAACAGAAGAGAACCCAATTTAAAAGTTTAAATAGTCAAATCAAGCCAGAAGCATTCAAGGCGAGTCTCATCCCCATCTGGCTGCTGTTAGCTTTCATGTGCCCTTCCATCTAGGAAGGGCAGGGAGGCCGTGGCTCCCTCCTCTGCACGCGTTGCCTCGACTACATTGACAGTGTTTTGGTTTACTTTTCATTATTTCTTTTGATTGCTCCAGACTTTGAAAACCACATGGGATACAAATTTAGCTTCTTTAACTACAGAGAGAAAATTCTTGTGAGGAGGGCTCCTTAGGCCATATATTCTAAGAGAAATTCTCCGCTCTCTGTGCCTCTGGCAACACTGCACACATGCCTTCCTCCAGGCAACAGCTGAGAAGCCTGGGGCAGGCCACATGCCTTACAGCACAGAGCCAGGGTCATGCAGATTGTGCTCAGTGTGCCTCCCTCCTTCCATTTTACCTAGCTGGAGTCCAGGATGTTGGTGTCATTCCCTAATACATAAGTACTGTTGTGTTTATCATGATTTGAGGTAAGAGACCACTTCAGTAACATACCTAATTCTTTGGAAAGATTTGCAAGAAGCATAAAGCCTGTTCTCAGAATGCAAATCCTGTATCTGACCACACTGGGAAACTCTGCTGGACAAAGGTCATGTTTCCTGCTTGCTAAGGCTGTCCAAAACCTGCAACAGGTGGCACTGTGGGAGGGTGCTTTGCACCAAATGTTAATGACAGCTATCTGTTTAGGATGAACACCAAAGGTAGGCTCCATCAGCAGAGCCCAAAGGAATTATTTATTTATTTTTCTCTTTTTTAATTAATTTTATTGAGAAAGAAATAGCGATGAGACAGTTTCAAAACAGGTTGGTAGGACAGTTACAATAATTAATACATTGGGGCTGGGGAAATGGCTCAGTGGAATAAGTGCTGCCCTGGCAAGCACAAGGGCCTGAGTTCATTCCCCAGTTCCACCAAAAAAAAAAAAGTAATAATAATAATTAAGTCCGGGCGTGGTGGCGCACACCTATAATCCCAGCACTAGTGAGGCAGAAATCAGGAGGATCACTATGAATCTGGGCTGCATAGTGAGACTCCATACACTTACACAAAATAATAATAATTAATACATTGTATATTGTTTCTTCATAGTAGGTATTCAGAGTACAAGATGTAGATATGATATCTTGTCTAAACACTATCAGTATAGATCTTTCTTCTCATTGAACTAAGAGAAAGTAGCTGTGTATCTATCCTATTTTGTATATGCAGAGATATACATATATATATATAAATATGTATATATATTTATATATATATATATTTTTTTTCCACTACATACAAAGAGAGGGCAAGGAGAAAAGCTAGGAAACATGACAGGGAAAAAAACATACATTTATATACACAAGATGGTTAAGGCAATGGTCCTGAGAATCTCCATTAGGTTTTTGAAACTAGAAGTTAATTGGTAGGATTCTCACCCTGACTAACTTTACATGCTGATACCTGTGAACTGAGCAACTGCACTGAGGATAGCAATGTGTAAGACCAAGGCCATGCTTGGAATGCCCGTCATTGTGGTCTTCTAAATGTGTACTACTTCTAATGTCATATCAATTATTGCTATACTCTCTCTCAAATAAATGTTTGTTAGTTTGTTTTTTTTAAAAAGGCAATAAACGAAGAGACAAGAAAAAAAAGTCATAGGATTGTCACAGGGGAAATATTTAGATGGAGTCATTGCAGCACCAGGGACCCCATATAAGCCAAAAACAAAACCAATAACAACAACAAAATCTGACAAATCTCCAAATTCTCAGTAGGCAGTATTCATGGAAACTGCTTTCTCCCCTGGATTCTTGCTCCTGCCTGCTTCTCTCCTAGCAGTTCCTAGGTTCTCTATCCCTGTGAGGCTCAGTTTCTGCAAACCTTTGGATCGAGTCCTGCTCATGTCATGATGTTTAGCTCCTTAACTCTGTCACCCTCATGATGCCTTCTTTGGAATGAGTCCTGCTTCTTAGCCCATGGGGATTTTGTGAGCATGAAACATTTACTTGAGAAACTGCTTCATTACTTTTAAATTTCTACTAAATGTTTTCTTTTATTAATTTAACACACACAGTTCTAATTCTATTGGAAGAGAACCAAATGAAAAAGTCAAAACATGTAAAGAAGTTGTCATTCATGGAATGGCAAAATGGTCAGGAATGTAGAATTTTCTATAACACAGAAGTGTTGTAAGGAAGTGCTACATCTTTCCTAAGTGGAAAACATCAGAAGAAATAATATGGTGTTTTAGGTTAACTGCCCTTGGCCTTGCGAAGGCAATCCATCATGAGCCTACTTAGCATGACAAATGTCACCAGAGTGTAGCACATGCCTTTCCTTTGATCTCTGCATGAAGATGGCAAAAGCTCACACTTTAGGTTTACCAAAAATGTTTTCTGAATAAACTGTGTAAGAAGGCCTGTGCTTCTGTGTGCTATGTCCATCTCCCAGTTTCATATTCTGTTAAAGCCTTGAAGATCCCTGTTCACATTTGCTGAGGACCGTGTGGTACTCAGCAAACTAATCTCCTAGGTATTTTTATTTAAGCTTTTTGATTTAGTCTTTATACTAAGTTTTAATTAGCTGGATGGCCTCATACTCTCTGCTGCTGTTTAGCATACCATAATTTCCCCAAGAGGCACCTGAGTACAAAATCATTACTTAAGAGCTGGCCTTCATACCCGGGACTTACAAGGTGCACTCACAAGTCAAAAGAGCAGAACTAATACACAAAGCTTGGCGTATCTGGTTGCCTGGGCAAGTTGACCTGCCTTGCATATGTGAAGATATTAAGTTCCTTCCCTGTTAATTAAAAAGAGCTTCTTCATGCGTCAACAAAGCAAGACCTACTCCATCAATGGGGCATTAGGCGTTTACTCTTGTTTCAGGGAAGAGCATACTCTCCAAGTTTCTCACATGTTTCAGATTTTTTTTTTATTGTGCCTGTTGGTTCTCTGTGCATTTCTTGTTAGCCAAGTAAAATGTTTATTAAAAGGAAAGCCAATTGAGTTCTATAAAGATGTTTTCAGGTAGAAAGTGATCTAGTTACTTCTGCACAAGTCCTATTGTATCATTTTTCTTTACTCTTATTTCAAGGCTAAAAATGTACAAGTTCAGTTTCAGACAAGGTGATGGTGATATTTTATAGACAGCATGGGGTGCTAACTCAGAGCACTGGTGCTGGTGTTTGGTGGACATGGATGCTGGTCCTAGCCCTGTGCCTTCCTGTCTAGTTGATCTTGACCTCGAGAAAGTTGTTCAACTTCTCTAAGCATCAATGCACCCACCATAAAATGAGGATGATGATTGCACCTGCCCAGGATCAACTCATGTAACTCCTGTGAAGAGCTTAGGACATTGTGTGAATCATGGAAAGTCTCCAGTAGCTGTTGTTTTAAAAGTTTTGAATTTTATTAACACGTGGAGAGTTAGTACACATCTGTAAGACATGGTCATTCTTCTTAGGTCTCCTTTCCTTGTCCTCTCTTAGTCTTGCAGTCCCCTTCTCATTTGTGAAAGATCTATCTCTCTGTTTCTGATTTTATAGCATTTTTGTTGCTCTTTAATTTACTTACACTTTGGGTTTCTCATGTGAGGGAAACCAGGTGGCACTGAAGCTCATGTCTGATTTGTGTCCTTCCCATGACGGTCCAGGTACACCCGTCTTCCTGCTAATGCTTCAACTGTGCCTGTCACAACAGCACAAATGCTCCAGTCTGAGTGATAGACGGGATGTGGTTCCTCACAGGCGCCATCAACAGAAGAGCTCTGCTGTTTGCATTACCTGCCTGCTAGGTCGAAGTTTTCCACTCAGTCATCATAGTTATACAACAGCCTGTGTAAAAGCTGAACACTCCAGAGTTTACAGCCATTTTTTATATAGCACCTTAAGAGAACAAATTGATTCGAGCAGAATAGCTCTCTAGTTGTCACACAGTTGTGCTTCAGAGTCTTAGAACAGGGAAGTCCAAGGCCTGGACAAAATACTAACTCTAGAGCAAAATACTGACTCTACTCTAAAGCAAAATCACTGAAAATAATTATGACACAGGGTTCAAGTAGTAAATAGTATGATTCTGTTTTTGGCTTCTTTGTCCTATTTAACTGATATATTTGTTCATTCCATTTTTTAGGAGGTACTGGAGGTCAAATTCAAAAGACCTTGTGCTTGCCAAGCAAGCACTTTTGCCACTGAGCTATATCCCAAGCCTGCTTATTCCTGTCAGTACTAAAAGTTTCTAAAGAATTTGGCATCTTGTAGAACAAGGACACAACACTGGTAGGATTGGGATTAAAAGCATGTAAAATTTGTTCATTAATCTGAGAGCTGATATCTTTACGATGGTTATCTTCTATCGCACGAGCATTGTATAATTCACTACTTCAACCACTTTTTGTGCCTTTTAATAAGACTATATGATGTTTTTCTCCATCATTTTCTTCAAATTTTCCTCCATAACTTTTCTAGATATCACACGTTTTGACACTATTTTCATATGCATCTTTAAAACATTATTTTCTGATTTATATATTATATATTCAATATTTGAAAACACACATTTTGTACATTTATATTATATCTAGAGGTTCTTGGATTCTGTGTTGGTTCTAATAGTTTGTGGAGTATCTTTTGGACTATCATGATTCTGCTAAAATATGCTTTCATATATATGTTTATCTATTGTTCTATATATCTAAATATTTATATATCTAATATAAGTATATTGTCCTTATGCTGTTGTGCTGGCTTGTGGTGCTGGTGTAATGTTGATAGGCCTTTGGACTTGTTCATGTCTTTAAATTGGGTGCTTCATTGTTACATGTTTATTTGCTTCAGTTTTTTAGAACATGACATGTTTTCCCACCCTGATTTAAACACCTTTTATACTATCTCTGCGATTGGAATGCACCCTGCTTTTGTACTTGCTGAAGTTAGTTTTACTTTATTTTATTTTTTGTATTAAGGGAAGGGTCTACAGGGTGTTCAGGGACCCACTGTTAGATCGGACTCGTAGCGATCTGCCTGTTTCCAGCCTGCCATGAGCTGGGATTACAGGCATGCACCACCCTGTCTCACTTGGGTTCTCAGCGAAGGAGGTTGGGAAGTTGGCACAGGAGGCCTGGGGATCGATCGACTTCCTCAGCCCCTGCACCTGCTCGCAGGCGCTTTAATCTGCTGCGCTATTTGGCTGACTCTTGAAGTTAGTTTTAATGAGCACGAAAACCTTACTTTGCTCACACCTTTTTCTATGAAATACCTTCATGATGATGCTCAATTGTTTTCTGAAAAGCAATGTTGCTGTTGTAAGTGTTAAAAACATATAGCTTCGCTTTCCACAGAACTTGCACACCCTTTCTTCTCATTGCTCAGAATATTTTTCCCTGCTGTTTATTGACTTTTTCTAGAACCTTTCTTGATTTTGGTCATGACAGTCAAGTCTGAGGTTTTAGTATGCTGTTCAGTATATGTTTTAAAAACATTTTCAATTTCAAGAAGATTTTTAAAAAATTATAATTTGTTTTGTTTCCTTATTTTGCTTTTTTCTTCAGAGACTACTATGATCTAATGTATGAGATTTCATTTACTCATCTTTGCATTTGTCATTTTCTCTTGAATGCTTTTTATTGTCTAACTTTCCTTTGGTGCTAAAACTGTCTCTTTCATGTTCCATTTCCCTTATCTCATCAGATGTATCTTTCCGCACTGTTTTCTTCTAATTTCATCTTTATTTCTGAAAGGATATTTTCTTATATTTCTAATTCTTCCTGAGTTGTATAATTTCATTTTTCAACTTTGAAAATTCTGATTGATGTTGTTTCCCAATTTACTTTCAAAACTTCCAGCATCTTTAACTCATTTGGAAGTGGTGAGTGGCATTCCAGTCTGTTCCATTGGCTCTGGTGTCTTTCTGTACCACTAGAAATGTCTCCTAGACAAGAATTTTTCTTCTTGCTATTTCACTTTCATGGTAGCTTTGTACAGAACAAAGAGAAAATGCAGAAAAGCTAAAAACACTTAGAACTTGTCAGGAAAAACAGCAATAGAAAATTGTGGGGTGCTACTAAAGCCCTAGTAACATCTATGTATATTTAAGGAGCTTAAGCTAAGTGTTCAGCTAAAGAAGTTAAAGAACCATGGAGAAGACTTAGGGAGAAATAATACAGTTTTTAAAATAAGCCAAATTGATTCAATAACAAGAATGGGCCTTTTAAAGAAAGATAAAGGGTAAGTCTCTGTCCCTGCCTTTTGGGACTTATAAAGCAAAGAAAATTCTCTCAAGCCTGCCAGTCTTGAAGAGCCCTGTAACCCTGACACACATTTACAGATTGCTTTGCGTATGGTTCTGGTTTACTGAAATGGAGACAAATGCATAGCCCTTCTTTGAGACTTTGGCCTTTTATTTCCCCTAAGGCTGCATTTCTTTTGCTCAAAGATTTTCTCCCAAGAATTTACCTCTCCTGCTATCAGAGAATCAATTATTATATGTCTAACAATAATGGAGATCTTTAAAAAGAAAATACAACAATTTATAAAGGAGGACAATCCAGCCTCTATTAGGTAATGAGCTACCATCTAAAGGATTCTTACTTTTAGAACTGAACTCACAATTCAGTTTCTTAGACCAACTACATTTCCTAGCATATTTACACTACAATTTTATTGTTAAAACTTTTGAGGAATGCAATTTTATTGTGTAATGAATATATCATAAAATCTGTGTGTTGCAAAGTGAGCCAAAATGCTGAGCTCCTGTTCCAGCAGCCTTTCTTCTGAAAGCCACAGGCACACACAGTGCTTGAGGGCATGCAGTGTGCCCCCCCTCAGGCTTGAGCTCCCAAGAGAGTGCAACACTCTCTTCATCTCAGGCTAACTATGGGTCAAGGAGAGGAGGGGAAGTCGTGTCCCCTGAAGACAGCCTCCAAGGTGGTACCTTTCCATTGCCTTTCACAGCTGTATCTGAGTCTGGCCAGTGTCAGAACTTTGATGTGGAGATAGAGAGGGTGCAGCGCAGAACCTGGTGAGCCTGCAGTATCAGGCAAGATAGCTCACCCCACCACTCTAGGGTTTGTATACATTGGCTCATCTACTCATGATGTCATCACCCATCTTACAGATGAGGTCACATTCCACCACTGGATGTTCATTAACTCAATCAGGATCAGAAAGCCAGTAAGTGGCAGAGCCAGGCTCCACATGCAGGCTGTCTGCTCTACCCTGCTGTGGTGGATCAACAGCTGGTGGTCAACTGTAATATCCAGCTGAACTGGACCTATGTGGAGCTGGGTGGGGGGACCCGCCTAAGAATTGTTGCTGGCTGCATGAGAGGCAGAACTGGAGAGGAAGAAGGGAGACTGTTGGGAGCTAGAAGAAACTGCTGGAGCTATTGGAAGCTGTTGGTTCTCATGACTTTGTCACGTTGGCTTTCCTGGTGGACTTGGTTGTTCTCATTGTTGGAGGAGCTCAGCACCTCGTTGTCACTGAGAATGGCTACGGTTCACTTGGGGGAGTGCTGATCCTCACTTTGAGTGTCGCCTCCTGACTCCAGAGATGGAGATGGTGTATGGTTCAGACTCCTGGAGAGGCTTTCCTGATGTGAACTCAGTCATTATCATTTCTGGAGGAGCTCGGGACCTCACTGTCTCTGACCATGGCTGTGGTACTTGTTGGGGGAGCTCTGGTCCTTGCCTTTAGCATTGCTTCCTGGCTCCAGTTCAGATCCCTTAGCCTGCAACACAGATCCCTCATTCCACTGGCACAGACTTTCTAGCTCCTACCACTGACCTTCGGCCCTTCCCAGTGGAGATCCATGAAATAGGCCTGCATGAGGCATTATCATGGGTTTTGGGTCTTCAGCCAAACTCCAGCAGACCCTCATCTGGAGCCTTAGGTCTTTAGTGTGTGGACAGATTTCCTACATTCTTGATATATGATTCTTTGGGTGATTCATTATAAAATATGTTATAAAATGTGTCCTCTATTGTATTGTTCTCATTGCAAAACTCCAGACTACGATATCCACTGACTGACTTGGGGTAGAATCTTCTCGGTGCCCCATTAACTCAAGACGCAGGCCCCACACTCCAGAGGGCCACTTGGCTGTTAGAATCAGACTGCACTACAGCCTCAGTTTAAAATTAGAAAGGCATAGCTTACAGCTCCAGGAAGCAGAGCTGGATGAACTGTCTGCGGTGTCCATCCATAGTGATTCCCTAGGAGAAATCATGGCACAGTTCTTATCAACACTGGAGAGATGTAAACAATCATCAGTGGCAGTTGCAGAAATTAACTGATATATGCGTAACATGTGTATGCATTTACAATGCCTGTACCGCACAGCA
This sequence comes from Ctenomys sociabilis, assembly GCA_004027165.1. NCBI lineage: Eukaryota > Metazoa > Chordata > Mammalia > Rodentia > Ctenomyidae > Ctenomys > Ctenomys sociabilis. Next base: position 33,212 of record PVKA01001945.1, on the reverse strand, counting down.
AATGTAAGGGACTTTCACCTGTCCTAGTACTTCAAGTATAATAGATGCTGTTTTATGCAGGCCTTGTCCAAACTTAGCTACGGTGATGAGAGTACCTGGCCAGCTTCCTGCTTCCCTGATCAGATTCTTTTCCTTCCTTTAGCAGGTAGAGTGAGAGCTGCAGAATCCACTGAATGTATGCACTGGCTTATAGTCAGCACACATGAGTCCAGGTGCAAATAGGAAAGCAAAATGCTCTGCTGTTGTAGGATTTGGACTTTATCAGGTGTGGAGAAGTATGGAATTGGGGTTTGTTCAGGAGACACAAAGGTTCGAAGAAGAGCCCACTGCCTAGACAACATGAAGCAGAGGAGTCAAAGGACAGATTGAAGAGAATTCTGGACACCAACTACCTTAGTAGGGTTGGCCAAAGGTGCTGGTACATGAAGCTGCTGCTCTTCATGGTCACTGCCCCTGCAGGTGTGTAGCCAGGGCCCTGGGGGTAGTCTTGGCTTTATTTTGGATCCACAGAGCAAGGGGTCTGGAAGAAGAGAGCACAGAGTGGTAAGAATAGGAACAAACTGGAACTGCTGGGCTCTGTGTCACTGAATTTCACCACTTCCAACTGTGAGATCTTCAGTGACATAATCACTATGTCTTTAGTTCTATCTGCTAAATGCTAAATGCTTTCCATTTAGCCAACTCCAGTTCAGAATATAATTATTCTTGGCTAAGGCAAGTGATGCAATGCAAAACACCCTAGTACCTGCATTAGCAACTTTTCTTTGCTGGGACAAAATACTCAACACCCACAACTTGAATGGGAGAGGGCTTTTGTCTCAGGGCTTCAGAAGTTCTGGTCCATAACCAGGGGCTGGCTTCTCAGTGTGAACACCAAGGCAGAACCACACAGGGAACAAAACCATTCAACTCATAACATCTGGGAAACAAAGAGCAGGGAAAGAGCCACAGAGACAGGGCCGGGGCCCAGATAGAGCCCCAAGATCACACAGCCAGGAGCCATGAAAATGCCCAGAGTGTGCTTTGCCAGTCCTCTAGGTGTGTCTTCATTCTTGCACATCCTCAAGACACCTCTCAGACCAGTGAAGCTGACAGTGCGGACCAATCACATCAGTGCATCCCAGGATGTGGTCTCGTTGTGTGAAGGGTTTAGCAAAGATACTACTTTAATCCAGTATGGGAAATAGTATGACCATCACTCACTTATTCTTTTTTTTTCACTCACTTATTCATTAATCTGTTATTTGTGTATTTAGTGATTGCCTGGCATGTTTCATGCACTGATTCCTGGCTAGGAAATGAAACAAACTGTGACTCATGATGTTGAATAGCTCAATTTCTCACTTCCATGAAAAAGTCTTGAGATATATTCAAAGGGAATAGAGAAAGGGAAAGTATGAAGTCTGAAAATGACTCTAGGTAGTAGAAATAGCACATGAAAAAGGATCACGTTCAAATAACCTCAGAGTCCTTGTCATTGATTGTAGAGAGAAGAATTACAGTGGGAATGGTACAGGAAATAGAACCAAGATTTGGTGATATAGAAGGAGAGGAAAGGAGGGGCACAGAAATGGCAGTTTAAAAGGCAAGTGGCTGATGGCTTCATTAACACTACATACACTACGGAAGATGACTCTGGGGAGAAGCAGATAAGCTTAGATTTGTGGATGTAGGTGGAAATGTTCAGAAAACATTTCAGTATTTTTGTGGAGACCTAATCCATCCTGTCACCTTTTTGGTGGCCTTCGCAGCCTCTGTAATTACTTACTCTGTGCTGACTTTCCACACCAGTGTGACCACTCCTCAAGCTCAAAAGTTCTTCTTGTGTCTGCCTTGTTATTTCCCCAGCATACCAACTTGTGGAAGGTGTCAGAGCAGGTGCTCGAAAAATACCAGGCAAATGAATAGATGAGCAAATGCCACTGGGAGCCCAAAAAAGGTGTGCATTGTGGGACGACAATAGTGGGGTCTCAGGCTTAGTAGCTCCTGCAGTCATGAGGGCAGGTGGACTTATTCATAGCATGCACCCGCATATGTATATGCATGACTACACCCAAGGACACCACAGTTCCAAAGACAGAACCTTGCTGGCCTAGTCATCTTCAAGGGAACAGCAGCAAAAGAAAAGGTTGGTAAAGGTTGGTTAAGGATTCTGAGGAGATTAGAAAAGAGAACCAAGAAAAAATAGAATTTGAGCCAAGAGGAACGATAGCTTTCTAAATGAAAGGCTGCTACTGAAGTTGTCCAATGTTTCCATCAATTGGTGTCCACAGGGATGGCAAACCTCTGCCTTAATGTCCCCTGAAGGCCACTGTGACTTGCTTTTTCTTGTTCCCTTTTATCGTTTAGTGAAATCAAGAGTAGGAGACCTGAGCATTCTCTGTTTGCCTGTACTTCCCCTGCATTGGCAGAGGCTTGAGTTTCTGGGGCCAGGGTGATTAGGCATGGGTCAGAGTGGGAGAGTTGGGTGCTGGCTCTGAGCCTTGGGTGGGCACTGTCGGGAGGAGTGTGCTTGTCTTTGATGCATGTGAAGGTCAGAGAAGCGAGATGTGGGGTGACTAAAGCTGTCTTGCAGCAGTGTGGGAAGAAAGACAATGCAACGAAGAGAACCAGAGAAGGGAAGGTCCATGCCTGGTGACATGAACGGAACAGCCAACAGGACGGTGGCTGGAGTGAACCCTGTCTCAGCCAGGAGTTGAAAAGCTCTTTGTATTTTTATCTCACCTGAAAAAAATCTCAATGGGCATTTCCATAAACAAAGTGTGCTAGATGCCTTTATCAAATTAAGCACACATACATCTAAATATCTTTGCTTTCTTCAAAGTGGGAAAATTTTCATTTGTCAACCAACATCATGATTCTAGTATGTAGAAACAAATGTTCTACAGGAAATATTATAAACTGAACAAAAACCACACAGAAAGAGAGAACAAGAGTACTGCAACTGTCTGCAGAGCCAGCAGCGCTCCTGAGTCAACGTTGACATTTGTAACTCTTTCCTGGAAGGTTCGAAAAGCTCAGGGCTGGCTGGTTTGCATGTTGGCTCTGGCTTTTGTTTCTAAAGAACAGGTAATATTAGTCTTTCAGTGTGATAACATAAAGCAGGCTTATTTGCATCCCTCGATATTGTCAGGTCAGTGTGTTTGAGTTTGCTCTCCTATTTAGAAGAAGCTGTACTGAAACTGGGCAGGCACTGTTTGCCCAGCGGCCTCTTCTGAAGGCCTGTCTCACTCCTGGATTAAGCTAGACCAGGAAAAAAGGGAGAGTCTTGGGGTTAATGTGAACAGACACCTTTCTTCCTAGTGAAAAGAGATTTTCCTGAACTTTCTAGCACACAGAAGACTCCCATTAGAACCTTTGGTGCTTTAGAAACCTACCCATTCTAGATGGAGGAGAACTGATTTTGGTTATGATTCTTCTTATGTTAAGTTGAGGTTGAGGCCCAGGTAGCCTGGTATGGTTATCATCTTTTGTTGCATCCTTGAATCCTGGTGTTCTGTGATGGTCATGCTTGGCTTTTTATATTTATACTTAAAACATTGATACCTGTTCTCAAGTTCTGCCTTTTGGTTTCTTGAAAAGATGGGAAGATACAGAAGTCTCTTGTAGGATTGTTGTGGATGTAAATGAAAAGGACTAATTAAAGATCAGGGCTCCTGATTTGCTGGGAGTTCTCTCAGGACTGCTTGGGTCCCAAACACAAGACACCGTCCAGCCCACCAGGGGTCCTCTGAAGCCCACCCAGCTCCACCATCCCCTCAGCCTCCATTGCTGCCTAGCCCCCACTCTGTTCTGTGCTCATCTGTGTGGCAGTGTGTGTTATACTGTATTGTATTTCTCAGTTTTCTTTTTCTTTCTTTTTTGAATTTAGGACAGGGTCTACAGGGTATACAGCGTCTCACTACACAGATCAGACTCATAGTGATTCTCCTATTTTCAGCCTCCCAAGCTGTGTATGGGATTACAGGTGTGTGCCACCATGCCCAGTCTCAATCACCATCTCAGCATGCCCCAGCAGTGGGGCTGGCTCTGCAAGCCTGGGGATTGAACCTCGGCCGCTCTGCTCTGTCGAAGCAGGTGTGTTAGTCTTCTGAGCTATTTGGCCAGCCCTATTTCTCAGTTTTCTGATATATTTTTTCCCATTTAACTGGGCCAAGGCCTGAGGCTGAAGTTTACCTTCAGTCTCTGCATCCCTGGGATGTGAACCACGTGTACAATATTTGTTGGGATTGAATCATATATACAATGATAAAAGAAAGAAAAAGAAGTCATTGTTTTTCAAAGTCAACCTCCCAAGCACAGTGAAGAGCAATTTCACATCCATACAATTTAATTCTTTTAAGCTGCCATTTTTAGAGATGGAGAAATGAGAAGACAGAGGTTAAGTAGTTTGTGGAAGGCGCAGTAGCCTCAGGGCTGCAGGCCAAGATCCCATCCCAACTTCACTTAGCTCCAAAGAGGCTGGCTCAAGACAACTGAAAATTCACTCTATCCAGGATTTGCTTAATCTGTGAAAATTTCTAGTCATTTTTCTGTGTTTTTCCAAAGAATCATAAAATACATACATGTACGTACACACCCATCTCTGCCCAAACACAAACTCCACATGAGGAATGTAAATAATATGTACTGCAAACATGAACTAATAAAAGATGACTTGATTTTCAAATGGAAAATGCTTGATTCCCATATAAACTATAAATGAATTGGTTAGAGTGTATTATCTTGAATTACTGCATAATTCTGAGGATTGTGTTTGAGTTTAAATCAAATTATTTTGAGTACTTTGTTATTGACTTATCATAATTCAGGCCATGATGTTTGAATTGCCATGTTGATTTCCATTAATGTAAATGAATATTAGTGGGGTGTGCTGAAAGTTCATTGTATGATAGCTAAAAATCTGACAAGAAAAATGGATTCATTGTTTTAAGGAGAAAATAAAGTCACTCTCATACATCCTTATAAATTCTGAGTTTATGTCTCACAGGCGATCTGGTCTCAAGCATTGTGTAAAGCTTGGAGGAAAGGATACCATGGCCAGGGAGGGTGGAAGCATTCTTCTTCTCTCTGTTTAGCCCTTGCTGTGAGGCCTGGGTGAACCACTCACCTTTTGAAAGCTTCAGTGTTCTTCTCTGTAAACAAAGACAGGACTGATAATACCCCAATGAGACTGGGAGAGGCGAGAATGGAAATCCATGTTAAGGTCTGAGTGCAGTGCTCACCCTCACCGGACATTCAGTGGCTACTTGCTGCTGCTTCTCTTCATAATTAAGTCCTGGTGACTTCGACTGAAGCTACAGATTCATTTTATTCCAAACTTTGCATCCCCAACTAGTTTAACCAGCTCCAACCGCTAGAGATATGTACGGAGGGGCTAGGAGAACTGGTCCAGCTAGACTAGCAGTAATTAGGCAGAGTCCCATGGAGAGTGATGGCTGAATATTAGAGAGAGGAGAATGCATTAGAAAGGACAAGAAGTTGGACATGGTGGCCCAAGTCTGTAATCCCAGTGCTCTGAAAGCTGAGGTGGGTGGATTGCTAGGAGCTCCAGGTCAGCCTGGGCTACATAGTTTAAGGCCAGCTTGAACTACTTAAAGATACTCTGTGTCAACAAAAAAGGGAAGAAGAGAAATAGTTGACAGGTATGACAAGGACATCTAGGCTTAAAAGTACACATGAGGGTGAGAAGTTCAGAACTTTATCCTATTTATTTGCTTCAATCCCACAGCCAAAAAAATCTCTGAACAAAATGATGAATCATTCCTTTTTGGAATCATGGGTGAAATACTAATTTCATAAATGATGTGCTCTTCACATATAGAATTTTCTTTGATATAAGTGCACAGGACAGTAATGTATCTACCATGTCTCAAGTTGTTTTATGTCGAGAGCAAATAAAATTTTGCTTTTGCTGTTTTTGAAGAAAGAATGAGTCTGTTGAAATGCTGACCTGGCTTATGTTGTGCGGTATTTGTGTTGTAAGTACATTTTATAACATGGTAAGCAAATATTAATTCTAATTATCAATACAATTGGTAAAGTTTTTGAGAAACTGTCCTTATTACAGTGAGAAAGAGACCTTCATCTTAACTAATGTAGAAAGTTATGGTCTTGTTTCTTTCATCAAATACTGTGACCTACTAGTTGGCTTGTTACAGAAGATCAGAAAGTCAGCTTCTTGAAAAGCATAGCTTTGTCAAGATAAAACATTAGGGGCACCAAGAAATTATTACAATTTGAGAGAAGTATAATATAATAATCTTATTTAATTTTGATTTTACAAACTTAACAATCATATTAAAGATCAAGGACTGCAATGAGTAAATAATATGAATGAGAAATCTTGTACACAGGAGAACTTTATGTGTTCTTTCACCTGTTGTAATGAGGCTCTGAGTTCACACTGGCAAAGGAAAGCTTTTGAATACGTGGTTCAAATGCTCATGTTAAGCTATGCATTTTTATTCTTCTCTGCTTCTCTTCTCCAGATTAAAGGCCTCCATCTGTTGGGTGCAAAAGTGGGGTTGTTTACACTGACCATATGAATGGATAATCCCCTTCTCTCAGGACTACGTCTTTTAAAAGATATTAAATCTTTGCACGGTTGAGCTACTTTTATGACTTCATTTCCAATATTTGGAATGTTTAGGTTCTGAGGGTTATATCCACACTGTAGGTAAACAATGACATCTTTTTTTTTTCAAATCAGTTTAATTAAGTTTGATCACATATGGTACAGTCATATGGCATAAAATCATTTGAATGTATCTTGGTATCCTTCCAAATCCTTTAAATTCATCTCTCTTAACACAGAATTAATTGCTAAAGAGGTACATTAATGTACAGCAAATGTTTAGTGAACTTCCCTCAGAAAACATCACTCAGTAGTGAGAAAGTTAATGTCCTCAGTAAGCCACATGGACTCTTTCTGCGTCAACTTATTACAGGGCTTTTCTCTTTCTTTCTTTCTTTCTTTCTTTCTTTCTTTCTTTCTTTCTTTCTTTCTTTCTTTCTTTCTTTCTTCCTTCCTTCCTTCCTTCCTTCCTTCCTTCCTTCCTTCCTTCCTTCCTCTTTTTCCTGTATTTAGGACAGGTTCTCCAGGATCTCCAGGGTCTCACTATGTAGATTGGACTCATAGTGATTCTCCTTTTTTTAGCTTCCCAAGGGCTAGGATTATAGGCATGCAACACCACACTGGGTCTCCATCCCTGTCTCAGAGTGCCTCAGGGGTGGGGCCAGCACTACCAAAGATCAAAACCTGGCCACTGAACTCTGCCTAAAAAGGCTCTTTAGTCCACAGAGCTATCAGTCTGGCCCTTAAAGGGCACATCTTAAAGTGATGTGTTTGCTTCTGTAGTTTGAATTTTCAAGTACTGGGTTTTCTTTGAACCTACAAACAAAATCCCAAGTGGCAACTTCAGTGTGACTCATAGTAACTAGTTACTTATCTATTTACTGGTGATCACTTATATTTTCTCAAACATATGGTCCAAATAGATGAACTGTCTGTTATTTTGTGCACAGTAGGGGCTAATTCACATCTGTCCCACCTGGACATCTTTCACATTTGAGCCCATCAATCCAGTCCAAGTCCAGATCAAAGACCCCTCTTCCCTCCATCTATGTATTTTTTTTCTGTATTGTTCTAACTTGGCATTTCTTTTCTAGTGCCCTAAAAGACTTATTTGGGGAGGTGGTAGGCATTTAGTAGCTGACATACTACCCAGTTCAATAGTGATTAGTATATGTGGCCGTGTCTCATCTAAATTATACCTGTCTTGCCAGGCATGGTGGTGCACACCTGCTATCCGAGCACTTGGGAGGCTGAGATGAGAGGATCATTGTGAATTCGAGTCCAGCCTGGGCCACAAAGGGAGCTCAAGGTCAGCCTGAACTGCACGGTGAGACCCTGTCTCAGAAAGGCAAAAAGGAAAAATAAATTATACCTGCTTTAGGGCAACGTGATGTGACATACATTTTGATAGGATTTTTCAGGTGAACAGTGAAGCAGAGAAATAGGCAGAAGGAAGATAGAAAGGGGCTTTATTTTCTTTGAGGACATGGGAGAGAATGTGGGGAAGGATGAGGAATTCTCTGGACTAGGGCCTTTTGCCAGGGGAGAGGTGTGAAAGGGATGTTTAGATATACCTGAGGAACTGATTAGGGGTCTTCCCTGAGGCAATGGGAAAGGTGAAAAATTATGTCCTGGGCTGAGCTGGAGAAGAAGGGGGAGGTGGCCTGGGGGAAGATGGGCTTTGTTTAAGGGCTTCAGCCATATTAGATGACCACCATGATGATTTTAGCAATTCATACTAGGGACAGAACCTATCACCTTCTTTTTTTTTTTATTTTTCCATCATGACTTCTATGCAGAAATGCTCAATAAATATGCAGGGGATGTATTTAGAATTGCAGAGCTTAGTATTTAGCTACTACAATTACTTATGTTTCATTAGCTCCTGGTTTTATGAGATATGGGATCAGCATCAATTACAAAGTACTGAGTGCTTCCAGCAGAAGCGCTCTATGGTATTTTGTTACTAAAACTTTTAAAATAACTCTCTATATTAAAGACTATTTTCACATGAGAAGCATGATGCTCAGAAAGGTCAGTTAACATGCCTTCGACTGCTCAGGAGAATACAATTATGTATTTATAATTTTTTATTTATTTGGTAAAATAAACTCAGCTCAGACTCATAGTGATCTTCCTGTCTCAGTCTCCCCAATGCTGGGATTAGAGGCATGCACCATGGTGCCCTTGGGGTTCTGTTGCTGGTACAGCATGCCATACCAGGGAGCAAAGCTGGGTCTTTGCACTTGCCAGGCAGGTGCTAAGACCACTGAGCTATCTCCCCAGTCCTCAAGCAGTACTTTAAATGAGTGAAGTTTAATCATACATCCTTCTGATACTGTGAAGCAAGTATCCCTCAAGAGCTATTACCACCAAATGGGTGAGAATACTGGAGCTCAGAGAGCTTAACAATCTTGTCTGAGCTTATATGGAAAACAGTCATGCTAAACTTGGGTTCTGTTTCTTTATTAGGTGAGGTTTTCAATGCCTGTTTCCAATTAATTTCTCTTATCTCATGGTCATAGTACTGGACACTTTGTACATGGTTGAAATGGAGCTCAGGTTTTGCAGAAATGTATTATCAGCCCTCTGTGACCACTTCCACAGTTCTGCTCACCCTGGACACTCATAGAGTCAGTAGGACAATATAGTGGCAGTCTTGCTTTTCTTTCTCTCTTTTATTTATTCCTTAATATTAAATATGCTTCTTAAGAGATGAGATCTCATAGTTATTTCTGAAATCACTCAAGGGAAGGCCTACGAAGGGAGTCGTGTATTTAGTATTATCTTCGCTTATTCAGCAGGAATGTTCCTTTAAGGATTGTGTATGTATGACCGTACAGGAAGAGGATGGGAGCGAAGTGGAAAACGAAAGTGAAATGTACATTGGATCCGAGTAAAAATAAGTTAGATTTGTGCTTTAGAAGCTAGGTGGCCTGGAAGCTGTATTTTATCTGTAGTAAGCTTATATATGTGCACGCCATCAAATGTTGATCAGAATTCCACCTTGAAACTAACTTAGAGGTTTTTCTCCGTTTTTCTATTTCAAGAAATGCAGGGCATTGTTTAGGTGCCCTTTGCACTCAGATGGGGAGGAAGTTGTCTGAATAAGCCTTCAAAGGCGAAGGCTGAACAAAGTGGGCACCATCCCCTTCTGAACCTATGCACCCCTACTGAGCCGGCGTAGGGAGTGACTGCACCACACTGAGTAGGTGGTCCCGGAGAGGCCATCAGGCTGCAGTGGGGCTTGGAGCACACACCGCTGATCGTCACAGGGACAGTTGGTTCTCCACTGGAGGAACCTTTCTGAAGTTGGCATTAGTCCCACTCTCCTGTGGGCCAGGAATTGGATCCCTTCTGTGTTATGGACAAGAGGTTCCAAGTCCCAGTCCTCTAGGTGGGCGGAGCTTTCTGTGGTGATGGGACACACTAAATGCGAGAGACAGAAGGAGGGCCAGAGGTCAGCTTCCTGCTTCCCCTTGCCTAATTCATAACCAGTTCTGAACCTCAGCTGTCCTAGGACTCCATCCTTGCAGCTTCACCGATGCTGATGCCTGGGGCCACATGCCTAGAGGTCCTGACTGGGTAGGAAGCAGTGAAGCCTGTGGGGTGGGAGTTTTGAGAGCTGCTCAAGTGAATCCAGTGGCTTTCCAACACAGAATCACTGTTTCAAAGTGCCTCTTTATTCTTGAGATAGCAGATAGTTATTTTACTTTTTCCCTCTTCTTTGTTACTTTTTCTAACAAAGCACAAAAGACTTGACTTTGTCTTCTACCAAAGGGAAAACAGGACAAACATGAACATTTTGGTAAAAGCAAACCTAGTGACCAGGGTGGGGAGATAGTTCTGTAGAATAAGTACTTCCCTGGAAAGTGCAAGGGCCTGAGTTCAATCCCAGCTTTAAAAAAAAAAAATCTAGTGACCAAGAATACTTAACAGCACATTGTTAAGCTTATTGTGAATAGTTTTGCTAACAAATAGATCCATTTTCTACCTATAAATAATTTCATAAATCATTTAATGTGATTTTATAATATTAATGTAACTTTCAGGAACATTTTTAAAATTGCAAGAGGTAGAATATTGTGCAAAACAGGGCATTTTTTCCTGAATACCTAATAGAAATTATTTTAATGATTACAGTAAGAATATTATGAATGTTTTTGTAGAGACTTGGACACGGGACATGTATAACATAGGGACATTTCTCAACTACCTACATTTTGATATTTTTATTTTTCTATTTTACTTAATTCTAAATAATTCTACACTAAGATATTCCATTACATTCAGCTAAATTTCCCATAGAAACCCAGAGGGTTTAATTATGACACATAGTAGATTAAGAGCAGTGTGAGGGTAACAGTGCTGGAAACCACAATTTCCAAGACAGACAAGTAGAATAGAATTATCTGAGTAAACTTCTAATGTGTTAATATAGCATGTGACTTCATGAAGTCAATTTGTAAAATGAATTATCACAAACACTCTTTGTATACATTTGGATTTCTATATGTTGTTTCATCTCCAAGCGACTACCCAAATATTGTTTACTTTTTCTTAAAAAAATGATTTTAACCTCTCCCAATTTGATTACCATTTTTTACCACTCCAAATGTTGGGGTAACAATGTCTTGTGGGTACACATCTGATGCTTGTTTTAGTGCAGATGGTTAGTAGGATTAACTGGCTTTTTAGGAACTTGAATTTCAGAGTTTGGTAACTTTTTAAGTTTAACGTTAGCAGACAAAGGGAATGATTTAAAGATGGTCATAAACAACATTTTTAGAGACCCAGCTTTGGAAATATATTAAAGAGATCATTGAAAATTTCTGTGCAATCTATTACTTTTAGAAAGTAGTATTGTCATGGATTTATTAATGTAGACAACATAACTTAGCTATTAATTCTAGGAGTCTGTTTTTAGAATAAAGACTGAATGGCAGTCTGGAAAAAATGTTTTATAGCACTTGTGAAAGAAAAGAAAGTGAAGTCAAGCACAAATGCAAGCTGGAGTGCCCTTAGCTTTTTCAGCCCCAGAACAGGTGGGCCTCAGAGCTGAGCTCAGGGCTGAATTTGGAAAGCTCATGGGTGGGTCAACAAGTAGCTCCCTGTTGACCTACTATAGGTAAGAGGTCGGAGTAGAACACATGTGAAGGAAAAATGTCCTCTCACTGAAGGTTTCCATTTTCAGTTCTTGGAAGAGCTATCCGAATTATGTAGGATTCAGCAAGTATTCAAGTAAATGCACAGGCAGTGATTCTACAGGAACAGTGACGGTCATTCTTGTTTGAAAAGGGTTTCTAGCAGAGGGTAGTTTTCAAGTAGCTAAGTTTAGCAAACACTTTTTCAGGGTTTCCTTCAATCCATGTCAGTTGTCCTGTTCGTTTTAGGCAGAAATGTGCTGTCTACACCTGCACATCCTGCACTACACCTTATGGGGGGGCAATCCAGTCTGGGTCTTGAACACTTATTAAGCAATGCATATAGAATTTTAAAGGTGAGAAGGCCTCTCAAGGTAATTTGGTCCAACCTTTTACTTGAAAGACAAGCAACCTGAAGTCTAAAAGGCAAAGTGACCACTAGCCAGTGGTCACACTAATCTTAAGATCAAAGCTCTGGCTGTGACCCAGATTTCCTAACTTTTGTTCCAGTGCTCTTTCTACTCCATCTTCAGCAAGTAAACAGAGAAATTCACCAGATATTTTTCAAATTGCCCATGGAGAGTGGCCCGAATGGCAGGTGCAGCACCGGACATGGTTCCTCGGTCTGCTCCGTTGTGTTGACTTTTCTATATGTTTGCTTTCTGCACAAGAGCCCGGTTCCATTAGGTGAGTGACTCAGCCACTGAAACAGAATCCAAATAAATGAAGTGGCCTCTCAGTGCCACATGCTGCTATGGGTGGGAGAAGGGCATGCAGGGGCAAGGAAAGGAGAACTCATGAGGAAGAAAGCTAAGAAAATGTTTAAAAATAAAACCAAAGCAGAGGGTCAGCCAAATAGCTCAAGGGATTAAAGTGCCTGTAAGCAGGCTCAGGGGTCCGGGGTTTGATCCCTGGGCCTGCCGTGCCTGCACTGCCCTGGGACACCCTGAGAAAGCGATTGAGACTGGGCATGGTGATGCATGCCTATAATCCCAGCTCTTGGGAGGCTATAAACAGGCAGAAAAAAAAGGGGGTGCTGGGGAGATGGCTCAGTGGAATAAAAGCTTCCCTGGCAAGCACAAGAGCATGAGTTCAATCCCTGGTTCTGTAAAACAAAAACAACAACAACAGCAAACAGGTGGATCACTGAGTCCAATCTAGTAGTGAGACCCTGAACACCCTGTAGTCTCTTCCCTAAAAACAAACAAACAGGAAACCAAAGCAGTTCTCTCTTTCATGGAGATTTTACTGCCCTTGTAAATCTGTACTTTAAGACTAAATTGTTTTTATAATCTTTTTCATCAATAGGCTTGCTGTGTTTTTCCTAAAGTGGGAGTGGAAATTTTAATCAACATGCATACTTCTCTCATTTTTAGTTTGTCTGACTGTTTCCATGGTGACTGGAAGATGTCAGAGCGTTCATTCTGTCTGGTCACTAATATATGCTAGACCAGCTCTTCACTCTTTCATTGCATCAACGGTGCATGCAGGGCACCTCTTCCATTTCTAGTGTGATATTACGGGATTAACTATGAAGTCAAAAGAAAGTTCAGTATTTGGGAGGAAAATGTTCACAAGTTCAATGGGATGAAAAGCCCCTGTGGTACCAAGGAGGAGGCGACTCTAATTATGTGCATAGTTCAGGGCAGGGACACTGCGCAAGTTGTGAACATTTAATACTTTGTTTTAAAGAGAATAGATCAGAATACACAACGTTAAAAATGGTCCTTGTTTTCTTTTTCCTTTCTAATGTGGAATAAGATACTATTTAATTTTGTTCTTCCATAGCTAATATTTTTTATGTATATGCTTTAACCATTTTTTTCTTTATAATAAGTTTTGGACAATTTCATTTCTGTGTATCTTGGTATGATTTTATTCAAATTTCTTGTGAAAAAGGTTTATTTTTCTTGGAAATGTGGTATTATAAGTTGAACTAAATTGAGAGAATTTTAAATCTTTAAATATTTATTGCCTACTCCCTTCTACTATGAGAACTCTAATTATATGAATATAAAAAAAGAAAGAAAGAAGCAGTTAATGCTTATAATTTTTGCTTTTACTTTGATTTTTTTCCTCTCTTGAATTTCTTATAACTTCTTAGTTATTATTCTTTTAAAACAAAACTTATACATCTATATTTGGTAATCTGAAAAACTAATTTGCACATAGCATCATGTAATGCAGCAACTGTTGGTGGATTCCTATTACTTTGTTTAGTGAAATCTTGTATCATGCATAATGCTATTTTCTTCTATCACTATTTTGTATCCTTTAAAAATAATAATAAAAAAACAAAAAATGATACAGAATTTCTAAACACAAGATGATAGAAATTCGACAATGGTTATTATATTGCATGTTATTGTCGAGATTGCTAGATATGTGTAAAATTGGTCAAGACCTAAGCATTAACTGTTCCTTTTAATAAACCAATAGAAATTAGTAGTACAAATATCCAAACTATCTTCCCTCTTTCCTTCCTTCCTCCCTCCCTCCCTCCTGTCTCTCTTTTCTTTCTTTCTTTCTTTCTTTCTTTCTTTCTTTCTTTCTTTCTTTCTTTCTTTCTTTCTTTCTTTCTTCTTTCATCCTTTCCTTGATCCTAGTTATTCCTTCCTTTTGAATAGTTTCTTTCCCTTTCACAATAACTGTTATACCTTTCAGATTTTATTTACTTTTTCAGGTTCTTACACTAAGGAGACAATGTGATGTTTACACATGTGGGTCTGATTTATTTCACTTATGAGTATAGTCTGTAGTTGCATCCATTTACATATGCCTTGAGTTTATCTTTATAGCTGACTAATACTCCATTGTATGAAAATACCACATCTTTTTAAATCTGCTCCTCAGTTGATGGGCATTTAGATTGTTTCCAAGATTTAACTATGACAAATTGTGCTGCTATAAGCATAGGCACACATATATTGCTGCAGTAGTCAATGTTGAAGTAGCATGTTTACTTTCCATGCTGGAGACATAAAGCAATGTGTCCTTGGGCCCCTCCCCAGTCCAGCTACTACTGGGCCTCACTGGTACATGCTTACCTTAACTCTGGTTACTTCAGGTACAAGTGCAATTCTTCAGTGCTCTGAAACCTGTAAGTGAGGGTGTTAACTCTGATACCAGATAGTTGACTGGAAATGTCTATCATCAAGAGTTGTGTGATCTATGTAGGAACCTCATCTGAAGGACTTGGTTCTGGCACATAATGCAGAGTAGATGTTGACTTTTATGACAAAAGTACTATAATGTTTATTCTTACTATATAGTAAGTGGTCGATAGCACTGGAGAACTGAATATGGAGAATCTCAAAGGGTCTTTTGCACATATGGAAATTCCACAATGCTTACTAGCTCGATTTCCTTGTTAGCAGAGATTTTTCAACTGTTAATATAGCATCTGTCTTGATTTTAATTTCTTTCTACTTTTCCAATTTGAGACCTGCTAACTTTTGCTGTGAGCTCAGATGAGTTCCACCTCCAATTCCTACATCCATCCTGCTGGCCCTGGCCATCCGAATGCCTGGTGTCTCTTGCTCTGTCACCAACCAGTATGGTTTAGAAGAGGACAAAGAAAACTAAGACTGGGAGCTGCTCTTCATATATCTTTTTCCAAGGAAACCATCCTTAGCTGGTTGAACCAAAGTTGGAAATCTCACACAAAGGGAGACACTCCCAGACATGATAGTAACCCATGGACTGGTGCGGAAAGGCAAATAGGAACAACTGGTGACTTCATGGGAAGGGAAGCTGCCGGCTAGTAATGTGTCTGGAGGTGGGAAATGCCTTCTGGAGTGGCAAGCCAAGCACATTTGTAAATGAAAATTGTGAGCTACTAAAACTGTAGGAGAGGCAAGAGCTGATTTGTGGAGAAAGACATCCTGAGGGTGATGTAAGAGGAGATGGCTGAGTGACAAAAAACAGATTAGAGGGGGCAGAGGGCTTCAGTTAGTCCCCAGGTCTGCCTGCAGCCCTGCTGACAGTAGTTTATTATTCTAAAGTGACAAGGAAGAGGAAGACCATGACAGTGGTGATGCTGGTGACAAGGAATAACGTTTCTTAAGCATGTTGTATGTTTCAGGCAATTCTTTCAGTCTTCATGGATGAACTAATTCAGTTAATTCTCAGAAGGAATTCTACAAGGACAGTTTCATTTTAAAATAATTTCGCAGTGAGCTCTGCTGTAGCTTTATGGAAGCTTCTTGGGGGTGTTTATTCTCACCTAAATGTACTTGAACAAAACGAAAGCCCAGGAAGACAACTAGCCCAGGGACTCAGCCATGTGCCCAGATGCAGGGCATGTGATCTGTCTCTTTGGCCCCCAGGTCTCCGCACCTGCTGGCCACGGTCAACATCTGTAGTGCAGCGTCACCCCTCAGTCGGGATCTCCTAGCCACTTTTGAGCTTGCAGAATTGGCAGCCCTAGAGCCATGTTACTGATTTCGCCTAGGTTGCGTATATCGTAACATATGACATCTAACTTTAAATTTCATCATATCCTTGACTGAGAAAGTTATTTAAGCAGTATCACCATGTCTCTGCTGGTTTATAACCCTTAAAATAATGTATGGAGTGCCCTTGAAGAAATTTTAGTGTATCTCTTGAGGGTAGGCAGCAACACTTTCTTGGATATCCTACCTAGGGCACACCACTGAGCCTGCCAGGTGTATGGTTCTCTTTGTAAGCATGATGTTTGGTTTTACAGATTTAATGAAAGATTGATTTTCATCCTTCCTGGGCAAGGATAAACACATACAATGGTGATTTAATTCACAGCACAAAAGCATAAAAGTCCTCCTGAAAATTAAAAGAAGTCTTCACAGGAAAAAAAATTATAAAGCAAGTTCATTCATGGTAATAGACCACTTTACTTTTCTTTCTTTTTTTTTTTTTTTGAAGCAATAGAACTTTGCTAATTCACACTAATGACAGAGGAGGCCCATTGTAGAGAACCAATTTTACTGATTACTGAATCGTAGAAAACGTTCTGAAAAAGAAATGAAATCTTGGTCATTTAAGACCCTCCATGTGTCTTGCTGAGAACTAGGCACCCACTGCTGTTTTAATTGGGAGAATAATCAGGCTTGCAGTTTAGTGAAGTGAGATAATCACAAACACTGTCTGAGTGCAGTATTTATTAAAGAGGACACTTTCAGGTGATAAATGAGAAAACCAACGAACGGGTCGATGCCTTCAAGGTAAGTGTATTTCAAGGTGTGTCCAATTTTTCAAGCTATTTGGGCAATAAGATTTCCAGTTATTCTGGAAAGAGCTTGTTTCCCCAGGAATTTGTTGTCTCAGTGTCCATTTAGAATCTCAATATTACAATAACATCTTAGCATGCAAGGTCAGCCAGTGTGGACTCAGAGGAGACCAGATTTGAGTTGCATCCGATGATGACTATGATTTAGAGAGTGGCCAGCCATTAGTTAGAATAGTAGAATCAAATGCATTCATTCATAAGACAGTGAAATAAAATAATAAGACATTTTGGAAATGCAAAAGTTCCTACAGCACATCTCCGGATTTCAGCACTTGATATATGGGTAGAAACTGGCAGAGAAGTTGTCTCACAGTGGAGCAGAAATAGTGTCTTATCCCATTGCCAGGGCCCCAGGAACATGTCTGAATTACTCTGCCAATAGAAGACACCACTAGAGTTAGAAGAACCTTTAAGCTAAATTACCCCACAGTTAGTGTAATGTATATATTTTAAATTCCAATTACTTTTCTGGCTTTATTTAAAAAAACAACAACATGTGTTCATAATGTAAATGAGAAGTAATTCTAGTCAATCCCCAAGTACAACATTAACACAATAGTAGTATCTGAATGCTTCCCACATGGAAGGCATCCTCAGGGTTTTTGTGTGTGTGTGTGTGAACTCTCTTAAAGTTCAAAAGCACCACTATTAAAGCCACTTACAGACAAGGAAGCTGAAATGCAGAAATGTTACACGGTACATGTGCCTAGGCCATTACCCTAAAAGACATATGAACAAATTGAAAAAATTAGTAAAGCAACAATTTACAAAATCAATTCTACATCAAGACCAAGTAGACTTGTGCCAGGTATGCAAGATCAAGCAGCATTCAGAAAGATCTTCAAGATAAGGAGAAGTAAAAAAGAAGTTTTGAACCTGGATGAAAGTTACTCTGGTTTCTCTTTAGGTCATATTAATCTTTCGCCTTTTACCAAAGAAAGTTTTCAATGATCACTAGCGTATTCTTTCCTTGAGCAAAGGAAAGAGCTTCTCCTGGCCTTTCTCCCTTTAGCCAGTCCAAGTTACTACATATAAGAAAATGGAGTCAAGCGCAGCTAAATAGGAAATGTGATTTGACAAGTCACAAAGACCATCATGAGTGTGAACTGAATTGCCAAGTTGATTTGTTGCTTCCATACAATTCTGGAACATCTGGGTCTTCAATTACATAACAATTGGCATAAAAATGTCAGTAGTATTTATGGAAGTCTATTCATATTCTATAATTAGTTTGCTCTGTCCAGAACATTCATGATGTTCAGGCAGACAGACACTTTCAAAGTGATTTTTAATTTGTGAAGTTATAGTCATGAAAGTTTCTGCATTTGAATATGAAAATTCACAAATTATTTTAGTATAATATACTCAGTCCCTTTCTTCTTTAATTCTGGGTGTCAGATATTTTGTCCCAGCAATGAGAGAAAAGTAACTGAGACAATGTATGAATTAGATAATTTGAGCTCACTTAGAAATGGAGAGTTGGGTCAATGTTAGACAAGATATTACTACGATCCACCATGTAGGCAAATACAGAAAATTCATTTCATAAAGTTAAGGCATGTCTATGAAAAACACTTCATGGCAAACTAGAAAGAATAGAAATGATTTTTCCCCTGATGAAGGATATCTAATAAACATTTTCTGAGTAAACAAAAACACTCTCTTTGATCTGTGATGTAAGGCAAAGATAACCACTGTCACCAATTTCAAGCAGTCTTATACTAGAGTTTATTTACCACAGTAAGTAAAAGGACACAAAATTATAGAAATGGAAATTCAGAACCGGAAGTCATTTCTACATGTAGTCCAAGTAATATTCAAAGAATCTACACAAATGTTGTGAGAGTTTATATAAAAGAATTGTATTAAACAATTGAAGTTTACATTTCTATATTCAGAAACTAACATACAGTTCAGTTTAGAAGGTCTAGGTACAATTCCAACAAATGTGGTGCAGCATCCATATGTCAAAAAGTATTGTGTTATTTTGGCCATCACAATACCATTTCTTCAGGCAGCTGAATTAGATAGAAGTATTATAGGCCAGGCCCTCAAGGAGACAATGTGGAAGACATGGTGATTTTGCAACTTTGGAGGAAACAGGTGCCCCACACCCTCCCTTGTGGGCCAGGCCTCAAGACAAAAACGTAAACAAATGTAGTCATATACTTTCCTAGGAATGGGCATCAGTGATTGATGTTCTAAATAAGTATCAATCACCTAGAAAGAGCCCAGATGAGTCATTAACCCAACCCCATCAGAAAGAGACTCTGTTCCACATTCATGCCCCCTTGCTATGTGACTTGCTTCCCCATTTGATTTTAATTTAATCAGTTTTACCTGAGCAATGGTACTTGTAATCTCATTGGCTGGCCATAGTTTTGTCCCACCTCATGCACACCTAAGCAAGTTCCCATACTCTCTACCATGTTAGACCAGCCTCACCACCTGATTTTCCTCTATAAAAGTCCCTGGAAGAGACAGCTTCCCTGAGACTACCCGCTCAGGGAGCCCTCCTCCTGTCCCTCTCTCAGACAGGAGCTTTCTTTCCCCCAATAAATCTATTCTGCTCATAACCTCTGTTTGTTCCTAATATTCATTCTTCGGTTTTAGAGAGCACAAACTCATCCCAGGTACCTTTACGGTCAAGAGTTCATTTTTCCCTACATCATTTGGTAGTCCCTATATCACTAGGAAATTATATTTCAGGGAAGTGCTTATTCCACTGAGCCATCTCCCTGGCTCCTGGAAATTATATTTCAGAGTATCTTATTTCATTCTGCTTTCCGGTTTGGTTATGAAAAGATGACAAAAGTAAAGGAGAGGGCATTATCCTCAAGCAGTCATGAGGGCCTGACAAAAGAGCCCACTGAATATGGTGTCTGTGTCAAAGAAGAGTCCTACTGTGTACAGATGTTAGAATAGTCCTTTCGAACCTTGCCTCTTGTATCTGTGCCCCTAGAGACTCTGCTGCTCTAGGTGTGCTTTCCCTTACCCTCAACATCCTGGGATGCCCTGCCAAGCAACAGAACTGAAAAGGTGGTGGAGGGTTATCATTTGGTGACAAGACTCCTGCTGGGTCACAAGTTTGTTGGAGTGTAGCTCTTTCTCTTTCTCTGTGGCTGTGTATGGAGAAGCAGCTTCTTAGGAACATGTCAGCCCCAAGACAGTGCATTCTCTGGCAGCCTGAGAGAGTTTAGAGGAAGGTTATTTGTGAGGTTTAAAGATGTGTTGTTCCCAGGGCCGGAGAGATGGCTCAGGACCTGAGTTCAATCCCCAGTTCTGCAGTACAATACAATACAGTACAATACAATACAATACAATACAATACAATACAATACAATACAATACAATACAATACAATACAATACAATACAATAGATGTGATCTCAGCCTGAGCTCATGTTCTTTGCAGCCAGGGCAGAACATGAGCAGAGAACCCAGCTAAGTGGTGCTCTGGCCCTGAGCCATTAGGCCCGTAACTGTGCTGTTTTCTGAGTAACATACAACATGAATACACTTTCCAACTTCTCCACCTTGTCAGATGTGCAAACCTCTTCCTGCTCTCTGCAAACCACAGAGACGTTGCCCACGCTCCCCAGTCCACATGAGTGGGAACTTCACCCTGCCCCGTGAAGTTCAGTTGTAGGACAGATGCATGACGAAAATACTATTTAGTGCTAAAAAGGAACTGCAGACACATGCATCAGCATACATGAATCTCAAAATACAGTGTTGGGAGAAAGAGCTCAAGTCATGGAAAAGTAAATGTCACAAATGATATTCACAGTTATTCCACATGCATAAAATTTAAGCAACCACATAGTTTGGTGCAGTCATTCCCTGGGGCAGGCTGGAGATGAAAGGTAAAGGAGAGCGGAAGGGGAAGGAGGGCAGCGAGGCTCTTACAGAAAGCCCAGTTTATGTAGAAGCAGAGTTATCTACCCCAACTGTACTGTCTATACATACACATCATGATTTTTTTCTTTCTACACCCCTTCCTTTGTCTACACCTGTCAAAGGTGGGCACTCCATTGTCATTCAACTAACTTAGGTGCTTGAACTTGACAACACAATCCAACACAGTCCAGCATTCCACAACAACAGTGAATTATTCAAAGAAGTTGTCGACCATAGCCATTTACAGCTCAGCTTAATATCATGGCCCTGCAATGTATACTTCATTTTTATACTTTTCTGCTGGATGGTTAAGACCTAGATAGAGCAAGACTTATATACCAACACTTGTACTTTATGTTTCTTATGTGGTCAGTGAAGTCCCCTCAGGGTTTATCTTGTAGTCCTGTACCTTATTCTGTAGATCCTTTGTCTGTGTCATCCATGTGGATGAATCATGGCCAATGCTTGACCAGTTTGCTCTCTGTGAGAGCCTGAGAGAAAGTTTTCTCTTCATGTGACTCTCCCCAGGCACACTACAGAACTTCAATCTCTTTCCTCTGTGGCTCCATAATCTCCTTAGGGGAATAAGATGTGAAGATAAAGGTTCCCGCTATTGTTCCTTGAATCTATTAGATTCTTCCTCTTCCTTCATGCCCTCAAATAGGTCCTTGGTGCTTTTAAAAATCACGCTGGGATCATATAGGAAAGCTGCTGTATTCCTAACCAGGCTCTGTCTGAAACCCATGGCATTCCTGGGCCTCTCTACGTGGGGTGGGGGGGGGAGTAGTCATTTTCATGTAGAGAGTCCTGCTGAATCATGCTAATTGACAAAGAAAGATAAAAAAAAGTGAAAGGCAAGAAGGCAGCTGTGGAGAAATTTCATTTAGGGAAGGGACATCCAAGGTGTTCTTGTCAACTAACTGTGATGCCGTGAGAAGGGAGTAGAGCGGAAGGTGAGGGTTGGTCTTTTTTTTTTTGCCGGAACTGGGAATTGAACTCAGGCCCTTGTGCTTGCCAGAGAAGCGCTATTCTATTGACCCATCTCTCTGGCCTGGATTAGTCATTTTTATAGGTTGTGACTAGTAGATGTATGATCAGTATGAATGAAAGAATGTGGTTGATGTAGTAGTAGAATGGAAGAAACCAACAGAAGGCAGGGGCCTGGGAGTACCCAAGAGGAGAGAAAGGCTGAAGCCAGATTTCTGAGGGAGAAGCATAGATTAATCTCCTGATGCTGAGCTGATGCCCTGGCTGGACACTACGCAGAGGAAGCACAGTGCTGTTTTAGTGATTTGAGAAGGGACAACTCAATGCTAAGAGTAAATAATCCATGTGGAGATGGGAGAGAGTCCTGGTAAGCACAGTGCACTCCTGATGTGAGAAACCCAACAAGTTATATCCACACAGCTAGTATTTCAAGGTCTTCCAAGGCAGCAGCGTCTCCCTCTTTCCATTTCCACAGAAGGCGCCAAGGAATCATGCATCCTCATCTGTAAGGCTCAGGCACCGGCTGCAGCCACGTGTGTGAATGTTTTGAGGCTGCTGATAGCCTCTAAAACAGCCATGCAAACTTTTGGTTCTGCTCTAGGTCTTTCCTCAAGACTTTGTCCCGAGATCATGTCCAAGTCTATGTGGGTGTACTTTCTTTTTTTTTTTTTTTTGCCTCAGACTCTTGGCCTGAACTCCTGTCAAGAGTGCAGATCTTCACTGCAGGAAACCTTTTGAACCCTGGAATTCAAGCTCACCAGATAGAGGTCCCAAGCCTCACTAGTTCCCTTGCTCTGAGATCAAGGAGCCATGGACATTTGGCCCCAGAAGGGGCAACAGCAAGGGTCTTCTCTTATGTTACAAATGCAGAAGACCAAAGATCTACAGAATAATGGGTTTGTCCATGCCAACAGCATGAGGCAAATGAAGCCCCAGCCCCTGACTCCAAAGAAAGCAACACCTTTCCTTAAATGATGATGCTTAAAGGCAGAGATGCTCCTGCAGCTGCTATGGGGAATCCAGGAGAAGCAAAGAGGGTGGTACAGCATGAAGGGGCTCCTTCCCCTCGGGTCTCAGAAGCAGCACAGCAAGAGCGCAGGTCATTACAGTTCTTTTTGTGATTTAATGCTGCAGCTGGTGTATGAATGAATGCAATAGATGAGCTTTGGAAACTGGGACTGGATTCCCTCTGGTGCAGAACTCAATGCAGTACAAGTCACCAGTGGCTGAGTGCTCTGAGGATTTGTAATTTTCAAATCTTTAATTTTTTTAGAATAAACCTTCCATGGAGTTTGGAGCTTAAAAATAGATATTTTGTAGGGGTTTTGTTTTGTTTTGTCTTAAGAAAGGGAGTTGGCTGAGATATAACAATTTGCAAAAAGATAGCCTACAAACAAAGTTTAAACACTGATGGATTTCTCCTTATTTGTGTGCAACTCTGCCTCTCTGGAATGTTCTACAATCTTCTGCATGTCAGACCTTTCTCCAAACTCATTTCAAATGTTCATATAGCTTTGGCCAAGTATTTCCTGAGTCGTTTGACATTCAGCTGTTGCTGAAGATGTTAAAACTACAAGCAAACCTCCCAATCATGGGCAACAAAGCAGCTTAATCCCCGACTGACTTGCGATTTGTTTTGGAGCCTTCAGAGCAACAGAGAGATTCAAGTTTATCAAAAGAGGTAAATAGTCGGTTAGAGATTAGAGGCAAAAAAGGAAAAGACTCCTTTTTCCCCAGACCACACACTGATAGGGAATCCTCCCGGAGCATTGTTCCAGAATGTTTCTTGTGCCTTTCCCCTCCCCTTCCTCCTCTGTCCTGCACCAGGGAGGGCTTGATTGGCACTTGTCACAGCTGATAGAGAGGAGGATGCTTTGGGGAGCAGGAGGGGCTGGGATGCAGTTCCCTCAGACACTGCCCCTCAAAGGACCCTGCCTTCTTTCTCTGTGTGTTTTGTCTCTCACTAAATTATTCAAATCTGGGTGGCATCTAGGATAACTGGCATTTGACACAGCTTAAGGGATTGTCTCACTAACACTATTGAACTGAAGCTGCCATCTATCCTTTTAAAAAATGTAAAAAAGATCTTCGGTATAATCTGTTATGTCTACCGATGAAAGGCGGTTCCAGGCAAAAGGGCTGAAATATTTTTGATCAATTATATTAATTTATGACTTACTGTTTTGTTTCCTCCACCTCAAAGACTCATCTTTATTAGCTTATATAAAGGGAGAGGCGCTCACTTGGGTTTCTTTAGTGGATGTGAGGCTCGGTGTCCGCTGGTTGGTTACGAAGTTCAGGCGGCTGGGGGATGCAGGAAGGAAGCCCAAGTTTTCTTGACCAGAAGCAGTTTATCTTCATCAAAAATATCTTTAGGGTTGGACAGATGTGGAAGGAGCATTGGATCCTTAAGGTTACCTGGATGTGGCCCCAGAAATGCCCTCATTATTTGTCTATCTTAGGGTCTTACAAGGGTCACACGGTCGCTCTGAACCCCTTTTTCTTTCTTTTTTTTCCCTGTATTTAGGACAGAGTCTACAGGGTCTCACTACAGAGGTCAGACGTCTAGTGATTGTCCTGTTTTCAGCCTCCCGTAGGCTGGGAATGCAGGTGCTTTCCACCACGCCCAGTCTCAATCGCTCTCTCAATGTGCCTTGAGGGCAGGGCCAGCACAGTAGGCCTGGGGACTGAACCCCGGCCACTCCGCTCTGTCTAAGCTGGTGACTTAGTCCACGAAGTTATCAGGCCAGCCCTGAACCCCTTTTTCTTCCTTTGGAGCTGAGGCAGAAAGCAAGCAGTCCCCACCTCTGTCTGGCTTTCGGATCATGTAACTACTGAGTATTCATTTGTTTATTCCTCTTGATAGATTATTACCTTGAATGATTTTGTTTCATGGATGGAGATCCTTAGTGGAATTTTAAAACTCCAGTTCAATGCACCTGTCATGTATTGGTGCTTTTGCATTAGTCTTTTGGCTGGGTACACCTGGGGACAGGAGGGGACCCTAAGCAGGGCACCAAGAATGGGCCTTTCCTGGTTCCTATCTTCAAGAACTTCAGAGTGCTTTACTGTTCATCCTGCCTTCCTTTCTGATTTCCAATTAGTAAGATGCTACGAAAGTGGAGACACCAGCTTTATCAAATAAAAATAGTGGGTGCCCAGGTATTGTGTTATTACTCTATTATCTGTCTGCACAAAGAAATCATGACTTTCCATCCTATTTTTCACCTACTACAAAAATCTAATTTGTGATAGTGTTCTCTGTTGGCTAATCTACTTTCATATTGATGTCTTAATTTCAGGACACGTGTGAGTTGCTGCAGTGCTTTAACATGATGATGCAGACATTTGTGAGGCCTGGGGAAACTAAGAGGAAACTAAAATTCTAATAGTCTTACAGCCAAGTTTCAAATAGTTCCAAACTACAGACTGCTTTGTGCTTTATTGAGAAGTCAGGCTCTACATGAAAAATAGCCATTTTTAATTTATTTTTGGCAGAAATGGGGATTGAACTCAGGCCCTTGCGCTTGCCAGGCATAGCCATTGTTTTTAAACACCCAAAGATAATTAGAGACAATGAGAAAAGCAATTAAGACTCAATATTGTAATACTGTAATGTATCAGTGCTATTAGGCATTTCAGATCAAAGCTTTCCATTCAGGGTCAGAAAGATCTAGGTCAAACATCTCTACTTCATCATTTTCTTGCTGTGTGGCACCTGCAAATTGTTTAATAATTACCACGAAGATCATCATGGTACTGAAAAATCTATTTAGTCGATGTCAGACACTCTTCCAATTTGCACATTTTAAGTTATTTAATGTTGATTTAGCCTCAGTTTTCTCCCTTTAGCTGATGTTAATAAAGTCTACCACATATGATTGTAATGGGAAAAAATGAAATTATACCACATCAATAAATGCCAGCTGTTGTTAATAACATTAATGATAATGACTTCCAACTTCTTTTTCTGTGTACTATCTGCTTTCTGCCTTGAAAATTAATACTACAAAAAATGAACCCTGGGAACACTACGCCAGCCACTGAAACTGGGCATGGTGGTGCACTCCTGTAATCCCAGCACTGGGGAGGCTGAGACAGGAGGATCTGAGCTGCATAGCAAGACATTGTACCAAATAGATATATGAATTAAAAATTTTTAAAATTGATAGCAATGTATGATAGCAACATTTTAGTTCTCAGAGCACCACCCTCCCACAAGGCAAATGTGAGAAGCTAATTAAATGGGATTATTGCTAAGGTGCTTGTTTTTGGTTTTAAGTTTCTTTCTTGGCTACTCCCATTTTTTTTTTTTTTATTGAAGAACAAATAGCAGTTTCAAGACAAATTAACAGGACAGATTCAATAAATTAATACATTGCAAACTGTTTTCACAATGTTTTGGAATTGTACAAGGTGCATACATGATATTATACTTACAGACATTATTATAGCAGATGCCTCTAATCAGCGAATTAAGAGAGTGTAGCTGTTTACCTATTTTTTATACTCCCATTCTTTAAACTAGAATGTCCAATTTACTATGAAAAGTAGCAGAAAGGAAAACCACCTTTTCATTTTCTACCACGTCCTTCTCTGTTCAAGTATTGGAGATGGCTGAACACTGCTGCCTATCTAATCGGCACACACCTGTCATAGCCTGATATTGATCCAGATGACAGGTCGACATCATGCCCTGTGCCTTCATCTATCACTAGGTGGTACCAGGATTGCCTGAGACAGATTGCTTGCCAGTAACATTTTCACGACCTCCAGTTCCTATGCCAGTGATCAGTATTAGGGAAGTCAAAGACTACACATACAAACAAAGATTCAGAAGCCACCACTGGCCATGTCCAGTGGTTTTCCTGAGGGCTAACATGATGGAGTCATTGTCTGTGGCCCAAAACAGGTGCAACATTTTCCCTGAGCTCAGAACAGTGGAGTCCTGAGGGGGATTTCTTTTCACAGATTGCAAAAGATGATGATATGAGCAGTGCAGGCAGTTAAGTGCACAGGAGCTAATGCAAAGTGAGACTCCCAGGAGCTTTGATGACAAGAGAAGGTGCCATGTGCACACTGTCACCTGGAACCAGGAGTGTGATGGATGCCCAGCCAGGGGGAGAAGAGAAGGCACCCCAAGAAAGAAAAGCTGTGAGAAACAGAGGAGAAAGACAGAGAGAAAGGAACAACTTCTTTTTCTTTGAAGAGCTTTTCTCAGCATGCTCCATGTCAGGCTAGATGCCACATGGAACGAAATCTGAATGCAGGTTTAGTAGGAAAGTGACCTGCAGGGCATGGAGGGGCGCAGAAAAGATGGTGGCAAATTCTGGAGTGAACAGTGATAGCAGACAGTTAAGAGGGTCGCCCATCTTTTGGAAGATTCTTCAACAAATAGCTTTGAGTATTGTCAAAATGCATTGGGGTCAGAATTTTAGAATGACGTTAATTGGATAAAGGTCTTGGTAGAGGGAGGAGGACATGATATTCAGCCTCTGTGTGATCTTGAGAAATTGAGAAGAACTCCAGAGTTGTACCTCTCTCTAAAAAAGAGTTGATCAAATTGGCCTGGAACGGTGATCTTGCCTTCTATGTGGGGTTACACATTATGAAGATAAATTTAAATGCAGAGGTAGAATAGGAAATGCTGGGCCTGAATGTCACCCATTCAGAGTGGAGACAATGGGACACCCTCCTGTGCCCCAAAACCTGAAGAAAAGCCAATCCTCACTCCCCTGAGCTGTCATACCAGGTAGAACCACATTCCTAGAATTCGGTGTGAGTGTCACCAAAAACCGTAGCCAGAGCTTGTGCCAGGCAGAGAAGAAGAGACAGAGAAGACGGTGACTGTCTTGGCCTCTTTTCTGGCATGCAAGGGAGTCCGTGCTGCAGGCTCACAGCCCAAGGGAAGCTGCTGCCGTCAGGAGGCTAACTCCAGACCACCACTACCGGTTGGGATGTGGGGTGGCGCAGAGGAATGCGCGCTATCCTCTCCACTCTGAGAAGCACAAATTCGAGGTATTTCTGTCTTCTTACAAAGCACAGAAATTTGCAGCAGAGGTAGCCAAACACAAGGTCTTTTTTTTCCATCTAGAATGTTCAGAAATACATTATTTCTGAGGATGTTTCTTCTCCCGCAGAGTGGACATCCAAAGGTCCGGTTAGAGTTAGGAGGGAGGCAGGGTGCACTGAGCCACTCAGTGCAGTGGGTTGACTTGCATTGGATATCACCACACCTCACATCTACACCTCCAGGCAGGTGGGAAAGGCACTGGTTCTAAAGAGCAGATGCTCTTATCAGGTGTCTGAGAAGAGAGATGTAAAGAGAGAGTAAATCTTCAGGGATGACAGCTTTCAGGGACTCAGAAGCTTTACCCATCCATTAGGTTATTCATTCTTTCTCCATGGAAAGGAACCAGGAAGACAAGAGTGAGTGACCAGGAGGGGATAGTGTCCTAGAGGTCCCTCCATCACTAAACCCTGAAAAATATTTTATTACTACCAGTCCATCTTAGTATGTATGTATGTACCAATATTGGTATGAGTATTGTACTAGTGTTATTATACCTGATTTAGTATTAATGTTAGTATTTGTATTAGTATTTGCAATAGTCTTGGCACTAGATTACTGATATCAGAGTCAATACACTGTATTAGCATTGGTTCTGATGTTGATTTTTAAACTGAATAAACTTAGTAATATAAAAAATCTAAAATAATGTTTTGTCATGAGTAAGGGAGAACAATGATCTTTTGTCCTTTCACTGAAATTTAGTCTTTTATTTTTGAAAAAATTTTACTGTTTCTCTTTCATTCAATAAATATTTCTTAATCATTGTACTGACTCAAATGAATTGCTGCTACAAGTATTGTCTTTGTATAGCGAGAAGATTCTTGACTAAGAGTAACTCTGAGTGGTAGATTCACTCCTGGGAGCACAGGGCAGCCCTCTGCAGAGAGATGAATGTTTCTTTAGCAACTCTGGTGAGATTTGGTGCAATGAATTTAAGTAGAGAGATCTGGATTCCAAGGGTAGTGGGTGTGTGGCAGAAATATGAATCTGTTTTTTCCTGGGACCAGCCTCAGCAAAATGCAAAGGAAGTTGCAGATAGGCAATTCAGTAACCTCTGATAGTACAGTGGAAGATTATTGCTTGAAATTTTCAGTGATCTCCCTTTAGGATGACACTTGTTCCCAAACAGCAAACAATAGCAGGGGGAGCATTCCATCCTAAGATGTCTTGCTCAGGGAAAAGGCTGAATTTCTGTGCATTGATTATTTTTTCCTGTGCATTTATTTTGATAAGCTGTACACCAGCACTCTTATTGCACAGGATATCATTTTTAAGTAACTACTTTTTGAGCTAGTCAGTTGTGTAGACCACTGCTTGGGAGGTAAACCCAGCCTTAAGTGGGAGGAGCTGGGTTGAGAGCCTCGATGTGAAACAGGATGTGGCCAGCAGAACTGAAATTATCAGCAGCTTGGACAGAGAGCTGATCAGGCTGCCATGCTGTGCCTCAGTTTCTCCCTTGCAGACCTGGACATCATTCAACGAAGCTTCATATAACATCTTCAGTAGCCCTTAAATCATCCCCACAGGGCAAAAAGGAAAAATAGAAATGGTAGACTATACAATCATGTACATCTCT
This sequence comes from Ctenomys sociabilis, assembly GCA_004027165.1. Lineage (NCBI taxonomy): Eukaryota > Metazoa > Chordata > Mammalia > Rodentia > Ctenomyidae > Ctenomys > Ctenomys sociabilis. The sequence continues at coordinate 3,689 of PVKA01001945.1, read as the reverse complement.
AAAAGTGCTTCAAAGGATTTTCCATTGTTAGAACAAAATACCACTAGGTAATTTTGATTTTATTATTTTATTTTTGTTTTAAATTTATAAAAATAATGAAACAATTTCAAGACAGGTTAGTAGGACAGTTAAAAATTAATACATTTTGTATTGTTGTCTTTGTAGTAGTCATTTAGAGTGCAAGATATAGGCACGATATCTTGTCCAAAGAATAAATTTTCTTTTCAATAAACAAAGAAAAACTAGCTATACAACTACCTTAACTCTCTTGTCTATATTCATTTCCTCCTTTTTCCTTACTTCCATTACACTTTGTCTTTTCTTTTGAATAGTTTCTTCCCAATTCACAGTATCCACCATTGTACATTTTGGTTCTTACTCAGTCAGTTTCACATGATCATGTGACAACACAATGTTTACACTATGGGCTTGATTTATTTTACTTATAGGTATGGTCTTGAGTTGCACCAAATTACCCATAAAAGCATCCAGTTTATCCTTTTTTATGGCTGAGTAATAATCCATTAAATTAAAAAAAAAAAACCTTTTCTTTTCTAACCATTTCTCTGTTGACAGGCATTGAGTTCCAAGATATAGTGATTACAAATTGTGCTGCTATAAACTTGGGTTCCCAGATAATATATGTAACTATGCTATTTTTAATTTTTCTGGGAAAATACTCACTCAGAAGGGGAATAGTGGGATCAAAGGAGACCTCTAATTTTGAAGGACTCTCCACACTGATGTCCACGGTGGTTGCAGCACTCTGCACTCCCATCGCCAGTGGAGAAAGGTTCTGTTGACGTTTGTTACTGACGTTTTGATGATGGTCATTCTTTCTGGAGTGAGGTGGAATTTCAGCATTGTTTTAATTTACATCTCTGAAGTGGCCTATGATGTTGAACAATTTTTGGATGTAGTTTTTACATTTGTATTTCTTCATCTGAGAAGTGGATATTCATCTCAGATGCCCATTTTTGGATTGGGTCTTTGAATTTGGAGAGCTCTGATTGTTTTCAATTCTTTATATAGTCTACATGGAAGTCCTCTGTCTGAAGGATAATTGGCTATAATTTTTTCCCACTTTGTGTGTTGTATTTTCACTTTGTTGGTGATTTCTTTTGTTGTACAAAAGCTTTTCAATAAGATGAGATCACATTTGTTGATGCTTTGTAATATTTCCCTTGTAGTCTGGGTTTTGCTCATGAAGCTTCTCTCTACCCCTATGTCTTCAAGATTTCTGCCTATTTTCTCTTCCAGTAAATTTAATATTTCTCTTTTAATATTTAGATCTTTAGTTCATTTTTATTTTAGGGAAGTGCATGATGATAGACACAGATCTACTTTTAGTCTTTTGCATATGGAAAGCCAGATTTTCCAGCACCATTTATTAAAGAGACTATCTTTCTTCCAGTTAATATGTTTGCCTCCTTTGCTAAAGATAAGTTGAGTAAGCATGCTTGGGTTTGCATCTGCATCCTCTATTCTGTTCCACTGATCCTCAGGCCTGTAATTTTTTTATTTTCCAATATCATGCTGATTTGATCACAATAGCTCTGTAGTGTAATTTCAGGTCTGGAATTGTGATGACTGCAACTTGTCTTTGTTTCCCAAAATTGCTTTGGATATTTTAGGTTTCTTCTGGGTTCCAAATTAATTTTGGGAATGTTTTTTCTAGATCTATGAGGTATGCTAATGGCATTCTGATTGGGATTGTATTAAATCTATATAGCAATTTGGGAAGTGTGGTTGTTTTCAGTATGTTGGTTCTTCTATCCAAAACCATGAGATATCTTTCAATTTTGGGATGTCCACTTTTATCTCCGTTTTTAGGGTACAATACTTTTCATCATGCAGATCTTTTACATCCTTTGCTGGATTAATTCCTAAGTATTTCATTTTTAGATACTATTATGAAAGGTATGCTCTCTCTAATTTCTCTCTCTCTCTCTTTGGGTTTGTTAGTTGTGTACAGGAGCGCTATTGATTTTTGAGTGTTGACTTCATATCCCACTATACTATTAAATTTGGATGCTAAACCTACAAGATTTTTGGCAAGTCTTCCATGTAGACTATCATAACATCTACAAATAATGATGATTTAACTTCCTCCATTCCGATCTTTATTCCTTTTTTTTTCTCATATCTAACAACTCTGGATAATGTTGCAAGAATTATATCGCATAGGAGTGGTGTCAGTGGACATCCTTGTCTTGTTCCTAATTTTAAAGTGGAAGTTTTCAGTTTCTTACCATTTAATATGATGTTTGCTGTTGTTTGTCACACATGGTAAAGACTGAGGTATAGACCATCTATTTCAATTTTCTGTAAACTTCTATCATGAGTGGGAGTTATACTTTTCAAATGCTTCTTCTGCATCTATTGAGGTGATCATTTATTTATTTTCTTTCATTCTATTAATAGGGTGTATTACATTTATTGATTGCACATGTTGAGCCATCATGCATCCCTGATATGAATCCTACCTGATCATGACATATGATCTTCTCTCTCTCTCTCTCTCTCTCTCTCTCTCTCTCTCTCTCTCTCTCTCTCTTTCGGTTGGCTCAGCCCACCCTGAGGGCAGGGCTTGTGTGGCATGTGATGCCAGGGATTGAACCATGGTCCCTAAGCTTTCCTAAGCTTCATTAAGCAGCACTTTAGACCACTGAGCTATCTCATCAGCCCTTTAGAGTTTTATTGCATTCACTCCGAGTCTGATCTAGTAGTGAGACCTTGAAAACCCTGTAGACCCTTCTCTGAAACACACACACACACACACACACACACACACACACACACACACACACAGAGTAATTGTTGATTTGTATCATGTTGTGGCTACAACTAGATGTATCCCCAAAGCCTCATGTAGTCATGGGTGGGGCTTTCGAGGAGTGGCTGGATCTAGGGTGTGTGATGCTAGGGTCAAGCATGAAATGCTGGGATTGATTCATGGTGCCATGCTAGGATTAAGTGTCCAAGCACTTCCTGCCCTAAAGGGGGGTTGCCTAGATAAAATGTAAGAGACAAAAAGACGGCTATTTCTATCTTTGTCACTTGCTGCTTGCTACTTGCTATTTTGCTGTTTTTCTGCCTTCCGCCCATGATGAACTGTCGCTCCTCTGTTCTCCTCTGTGATGCCTCTCGGCTGTGCCTCCCTGCCCTGGAGCCAACCAACTATGCACTGAAAGCCCTAACAACTGTGGGATCAATAAACCTTTCTCTTTTGACTTTGGATGTCAGGTATTTTGTCTAAGTAATGAGAAGTGTAGCCAAGACAAATAGGCAATCATAATATTGAAGCTGTATACGAAAAAGGGCTCAGTCAAAGAATTTTATTCTCTTAATGTATGTGTCTGAAACTATGTTTCATTATAATGGAAAATTAAAGTTCTGAAAAATGGAGAGATACACTATGTTTGTGGGTTTAAACTCCCAGTGTTGTTAGGGTGACAATTGTCCTGAAATTAATCTATCCATCAAATACAATCTAAAGCATATCTCTAGCATGCTTTTAAAAAACAATTGACAAGATAACTTAAAAATGTATAAGAAAGTGACATGTCTAGAATAGTCAAAATAATCTTGAGAAAGAATAGGTTTGAAGTACTACCTGATTTCAAGACCTATTATAAAGCTAGAATGAATGAGACAGTATATCCTCAGATAAGATCAGGTGTATGGAT